>JAPDSC010030677.1:106407-118981 GCA_026290005.1 Latrodectus geometricus | reverse complement strand
TCTTGATTACTTCATTTTATTGGCCAATGTTTGATAGTTATGTTTAAATTGCGTCTAGATGTTGATAAGATGAAAACAATTGATTGCTAAATTAGTAGGGAGTATCCTATTAAATCATTCTAACAGCTACGGTAAATAATCTGCTGTGTAATTTCAGAGGTAATCCAAATACATCAATATCAATTTTTCTTTTATGAATAGGAAAAAATTAAAGGCAATTTCTACACAAAAATATATTATTTACCAAGTATTGCAAAATTCAAAATTGCAGTATTCCAAAATTCATATTTCATGCATGATCAAATATGATGTACCGTAATATTTTACTTAATCGTGAACATGGTTTTGCATTGATCTGTAAGATATATTATTAAAACTAACATAATCTCATTCGTTTTTGTGATTTGTAAGTTCTTGCTTTGCTTGCAATCTGACATCCGGTGCCAATTTTTACCTTTAAATACTGGTAAACCTTATAAGCATAAAGTAACCGTAGTCTGCTTAATAGTACCACAGTAAAACCAAGATTATAAACAAAATGTATTTTTCAAGAGTACCAATATTTTTGAAGAAGAAGTTAAAACAGGGCATCACAACCTATGATAATAGTCCTCCGCAAAGTTTTAGAATAACATTTGTCTATCATTCTATTAACTGCAAAATATCGAATTTCTTTTCAAAAACTATAGTAAAGTAGTTCACTACAAACTATGCACTCAAATATTTTGCTATTGGCATGTCTTTATAGATTTAGCTTTAAAATGTTTCTGTCAGTTTAATCCGCCATATGTTCAAAAATCCGCAATAAAGCAGCTGCACGATCAATTCAACCATGGTTTGGGAGAAAATAGATTTGTTTTCTCTTTCTTTTAATAATAGAAGTACACAAATATGACTCTAAATGAACTAAAATATGACTAAAATAAACTAAAAAATGGACTAAAATAAACTAAAAAATGGACTAAAATAAACATTAAAAATAAGAAAAAGTATGTGCTCCATTTTTTTAAATAATTAAAATGTGATACATAAAATATTTTGGGGTCAATTTTACTCTAAGTTTTTTATTTGAAAATTAAAATTTTATTTCACATTGATTTAAAAGAATTCCCTTTGTTTATAAATTATTCAAGATTTATGTATGCAATGCCATAAGATAGTAAGAATTTAAAAAAAAAAATATTTTAATTAATTAAAATATCTTCCAACAAACGTAAAATAAATAATTTGAATATAAATAAATATTTTGCTTTACTTTCAATATGAGATGAAAATCAGTGAATTGCTTTAAATACATAGGTAAAATTTATTTGAATTCTTAAATTTAAATAAATTGATGAGCATTATTTTTTATTTTATATTTATCTACCAAAGAAGCACCACTTCATTTATGAGTGCTTTCAAATTTGCTTCTGAAAATGTACAAATCTACACATTTTAAATTTTGTAATATTTATTAGCATTCAATATTTTCAACTTTATTTTTTCAATGTAGAATTACTTAGTAGTACCCAAAGCCTTAAAGACAAATTAATGGAATTCTGACATTTTTATTATTGTGTTGGTAAAGTAGAAAAAAATGTATGCATTTAAATATAAATGTATACAGTTATATCCCACAAAGCTACATTTTTTGATAAAATAATATCACAATTTTTATGATATAATTTAACAAACAGTTATAATCTCTATCTAAGGATCCATTTGTCTTAATAGCTCTATTAATGAAATGAATTTGCTTACATGCGATTTATTTGGGACATTTTTCTATGACTATACATGCATATGGTATTACTATGTTGTCAGCAACTTTACCTGTTTGCATTTCATTTTATCTGGTATATCCTTTTTTAATGGACATACAATGATAATTTAATTTTATTTGTTAAGGAAGAAAAATGAGATTAATCTTCAATATTATTTCTTAAAAAAAACATGAATTAAATTATAACTTCAGTTTTGAATTAATTTTTTATTATTACTGAAATTTATTTTTTTCTACTTCAGAATTCACTATTTATGGGACTAATTCCTAGGAAAAATTAAAGCAATCTATGTAACATAACGTAGAATATATTTCTACCTTTGTTGTTTGTTAATTTTAAAATGGTGTTCAATTATTTTATCTACTACTGTTTTCCTTTCTTAATAATTTTATTCCGCATGTGTGTATATCTTTACTTTTTATTTTATTTCATTTATTTATTTATTTTTTTGCAAACTGTAAATAAAATGTAAGCCATTTTTTTCCCTTTTTTTAAATAGAAAACTGAAATTTCAACTCCTTATTATGTGAATTAATAATCTTAACAAATTTTAAATGCCTCTTCAGATGTGAAAAAAAATTATGAAAATTAAAAAAAGAGATAATTTCTTGCAAAAAATATAATCAAAAATACATTAAGCAAACGAAACACTAAGAAATTATTCTAAAATAAATTAATCACTTCTCTCATTTAATATTAAAATTAAGTAAAATTGCAGATTATTATTCCACATTAATATTAAAAAAAAATTTTAACATTATTTAAAACTACAATTTCAATTATTTAATTAGACTTATTTTTAAAATTCAAATCTAAATGTAATATTTTATGATTGAATATCTAAATGTAATATTCAATGGCTAGGGAAATATATAAATGTGAAATGGTTATATAAACATGAATTCTAGTATTATATTGATCATTGTATCTCAAAATTTAATTTCAATTTTTCCAAAAGGATTTTAATATTAGAATTATGAAGGAAATGATATTACTGAAATTTATAATAGAAGTTTAGGTGATTCATTTATTTACGGTAAGAAATGTGAATAAAACTCACAATTAAATACCATTCTAGCTTTAATTAATTTTAGGAAATATCCTATATATTATTATAAAATGAATTTTTCCAAGTTTTAACAAATTCTTCTGAATGTGTTCCCAGGAAAATAACTTAAATGTTTAAAAAAATAATAGAGCTAAGAGATTTCTATTTATTTGTACTTTGTTATTGATAAAATTTAATTATTGTCAGATTCCTTCATGTCAATAACATTTTAAGCCGTATATGTAAAACAGCAATAACAAAACAAAATGTGAAAATAATCATAACAAAACAACACGTGAGAAAATTAATTAAAACGAATCTAAAACTTTATTAAACAAACTAAAATATTATAATGGAGCAAATCCACTTATTTTGTGTAATAATTGCATAGAAGAAGTTTATATATTCAGCATAATTTACTTTCATCATATTTTTATCAAATTGTATCTTTTTGACCAAATTTCTCTATATATAGAAACTTTGAAAAAATAATTACTTAATATATTTTGACCAGTAAATAAAAAGTTTATTTTCAAGAAAGGAGAAAAATAAATTTTTAAATGCGCTTTTAAAATTGCGGGGTGTACATGAATTAAGTAGTAATATTATATTGAAGTAAAATACAAACATTAAAAAATGAACATAAGATTTAATATTTTAAGGGAAACAAAATAATAAAATATTTTTAGTTTAAATATAATTTAGGAAAATAAAATAACAAACGCTTGATTATAGTGAGGTATAACTGGAAAAATACTAATTTTACCAATTATTGTGTATAAATAAACTTTTGTTAACATTCATCTAGTTTTTAAATTCATATTTTATAAAGTTATTTTTTTGGTATGACTATTTTGTTCACAATAATAGATGTAACTAAATATTATTTAAATAATTCAACTTGATAATGTACTTTTAATTATATGATTCAAATATATATTCAATTATTTGGATTCTTGTTCTATTAAATTATTTATTCACAATATGATTACGGAAGGGTATAAAAAATTAATATTGATTCTGTAACAAATTACCAAAGAAAGCCAATAGAACATTTCAAAATAAATAAAATAAAATAATATGAAACAAACTGTGTACATATTATTTGAATAACATGTTTAGCATGAAGTTTACGATATTCATATTGAAATATTTTCAACCAACTGCTGTCTGCTCTACTTGGAATTTAATTTAGCTGAAAGTTGTGTAACAAAAGCAGTATCAAACTGATTGATATTTTAACATACCCTAAATAACACTATCTTGCTGATTAAAATACAAGATAAAATGCGGCCGTTACCTTTTATGAGATCATGAAACTGTCTTACTATCACTAACGATAAAAGATCACAGTTTCCAACAAAGAAGGCATTAAATTGGACAATCTAGTAACTTCACAAGTAGTTTCCGTCTTTCTGTTCCATAGTTTTTTAAATTGAGTTCCACTATGTAATAAAGAATTAAACTTTAGTGAAAGTTATAACCTGAAGATAAAAGTACTGCCGGAAGTGGAAAAGTTAAATGTATCACCTTTTGTTCATTACAAGAAAATAGCAAAGGGGTTTCTGAAACTGTGATTCAGCAATAATTTCTTATACTCTTGTATCTTACTGAATAAATTAAATTAAAGATTTATAAAGTTTTTAAGCAAGTACTAAATGTTTTGCTAAATTGTAATTTCTTAATTCCGTAAAAAAGTTTGAAACGTTTTTCAGAATGTTTAAATTATTTTTTTCCCAGAATTAAATGTTATTCATGATGCAATGAACATCGTATTGAGTTATAAGAGAAATTTTATCTCTTTAATAAGATATTTTAACTCTTTAATTGAATTTATATGACAATGAGGAAGACGTATGTGAGTAAAATATATTTTATCTTGCTGAAATTTCAAATTCGCAATGAACACTTTAATTACAAATATGCTAAATTAGTGTATCAGCTCACTCGCTAAGCTTCTCTTATAAATACATTTTGTACAAAAATAGTATTTGAATAATTTATTTTTAATAACTCCATCTTTTATTTCGAAATATAAAATGTGTAAATTTATATTTAAAATTTTTCAGTAAAATATGTAATGCAGAAATAAACATTAGTTAAAATTATATAATTATATATGCAACTAACACATTAAATATTAATTCTTAACCATACCAAATAACATCATCAATCTACATCATACCAAATATCATTGTTTGTGAAATATTATTAAATATTGTTTCTATTTTTTTTAAAGTATCATATTAAGTAAATCAAAGGGACAAAATTACATGAACATATATTAAGGAAAATCTGTGAAGCACTACAAATAATCTAAGCGAACAAATTTAAGAATACATCTTTATTTGTCTATAAATAATCTAAGCGAACAAATTTAATACATAATTGATGTATCTAATTATATTAAAATATCATCTTCACATATTATCTTTTATTGCTGAAATAAGTTTTAAACTGGCGAAACTCTTGAAATAAGCTCAGTTTAATCATCGATTTTATTCATTCAAATGAAAAGGAAAATTTAATTATTGAGCTATTTTTATATTTGAAAATATTTTACTGTTGAATTCATTATTGAGGTTTATTTAAGAGATCTCTTTTTAGAATCAACTCTATTTACAGAATTTGGTGCATTTGTTTCATTTATTGAAACAGGACATCCAACGTTCTGGAATTGAAAATTTACAAAAGGTTGAATAATTCAGCCTTTTGTAAATTTTTCTCCAAGGCACTTCATAAATTGGTACGATATATAAAATTCACTAAATTATATTAGTATATACCTGTATCCTGATTGAGATCATAGTACATTATATATATATATATATATATATATATATATATACGAGGGTCACTCTGAAATTTTTGGGATACAACTAGGTTTTTAAAGTTATACTTACAAAATTTTAGGTGTGTTAAAGCAGTCTCTTCCAGCATTAATGCACTTTTGTAGACGAATTTTCCAGATTAAATGCCTCAAGCCATTCATTTCTTGGAATAGATGAAAAAAATGCATTTATAGCCATATCAATCTCATCTTCTGAATGAAAACGACATCCATATAAGTTCTTTTTTAGATTAAAGAATAACCAAAATACCCATATAGCTGGCTCAGGTGAATACGCAGGATGTTCGATCACTTTAATTTGTTTTTTTTAAGAAACTCAACTGTTAATCCGTCTGTATCTGAAGATGCATTGTCATGGCAAATCTTTAGTTCCCTAACACTCAATTCTTGTAGAATTTCTGGAAGTTATTTAGTGGTATACCACTTTGCTGTTACAGTCTTCTGTCCTTCCAACTTGATGGCTTTGACCAATCCCGTACCGGCATACATCATTTTTTTCAATGCACGTTGTTTTTCACCATTATTGGCGTGGGATCATCTTCAAAGACCCATACTTTGCTTTCTTGACGTGTTGGAACGTCAAAAAACGGTATGTACGTATCATCACTTGTTACAATTTTAGAAATGATACGGTGGCCACCCTCATTTAGCAATTTAAGAGTTTCTTTACTCATTCTTACACGCTTCTCTTTTTGGTGCTCAATTAGATTATGGGGAACCGAACTGCAAACTGCTTTTTTCATATGTAATTCTTCCTGAATGATATTGTGTATGGCTGCGGATCTAATGTTAAGTTCCTTATGTATCATTTGATAAGTGCAGTGATTATCACCCATTAACATTTTTCGTATGGCAGAGACATTATCCGGGTTGACTGCCGACGGCGGCCTTCCTGTGAGTTCTTCATCCTGAAGAAAATTGCGACCTCTTCTAAATTCTCTAAACCATCTGAATACAGTAGCACGAGCTGGAAGTTCATCACCAAATGCTAATTGCAACAGTTGAACGCATTCTTCTTGATTTAATCCTGCTTTAAAATCGTAGAAAATCATAACGCGAAAATGCTCTCACGTCAACTCCATTTTCTCTTCTGTTTAAAGTTTATTCTACGCTAAACAAGGTGAAGTAAGTCAGTAAAAAATCATCTTCTGTGTTAAAATATTTTGTATTTTAAAATTAAACCGTTATTTTTATTTTGTAAATTTTCGTCTGCGCGTATCTCAAAAATTTCAGAGTGACTCTCGTAAATATATATATAATTACGAGTTGTTTGCAGAAAATTTCTTTTTAAGTTGATAAAATTTGGGTAAACAGCTAGTTTTACATAAGAAGATGACACACAGATTCACTTTGACTCTGGACATGTCCTGTACAAAGTATGGATAAAAAATACATGGTTATAAATTTATTATTAGTTCATTATAATTAATTAATAATAAATTTAGATCATTCTGGTCTGGATGATTATGGCTTGAACTTCGGACCCAATTAAACTTATTTTGAGTTCACTAAGGACGGCTGGAGCATGTTAAATATGGTGTGGTCATCCTGTCTTCTATATGATATGTTACATGTAGTTTATTTTTTTGCTTCTAATTTATGAAAACCTACTTTCGGGGAAACAATAGTACACCCATTGAGGGATACACTGTATTAGATACCATTACTTTCACAACTTGTAGGGCTGAAATGTGGAAATTTTATTTGCAGCGCATTAAATAACAAAAAATATAATTTTATACTTTACAAGAACCTGATTATAAGCTACATAAATTAAAAAAGTTACTCATATTTGTATTTTAAGTAATGCAATGAGTATTTTTGTTTTCAGTACCAGGTATTATAGTCATTTTTTTCAGTGCAAGGTCCTTCATCATTGGAATATATTGATTATTTTGGGAGGCGACTTTAAGCACTTTCATAAAAAAAGTCCATTTCAAAAAATATGTTTTTACATTATGCTAATTCCTATAACATATTACTGTTTTTATAAAAACATTTTTTGACATTTTATAATTCCCCATTTTCAGTATAATAAATTGAACTATACGTATACTTTAATCATAGTTTGCAGCAACATTATTTAGTTTCCTAACATTTTTAATCGATTTGAAAAATCAGTTTCTTAATAAAATTAAAACGTTTATAGTTTTGGGGGAGAATTTTATTCTTTTGACGAAGAAATATATAATTTATGTTAGCTATTATACTACTCAAGCATTAAAAAGAGTAAATTTTTTAAAACCATTACAAAAATTTCAATTTGTTGTATAAAATTATTTAATGAGTTTCTGTTCATGCTTAATGGGCTGCTCTTAGTAAATATTCTTCTTAAATTAATTTTATAACTATTAAAAATAATATGAGTAATTACTAGCACATTTAATATTACAGTTTTAAAGAAATGTCCTCTCATTAGAAAAATTCAGAAACTTTTGTTGTGTCTTATGAGAATGATACTTTGAGCAAACTTTGTATTATTGTAGAAAATGTGAAGTCGCTTGCTAAGTATATTAGAAAATCTTTAAAACGAATATGTCATGGTTTTCAACAAATATTCATACATTTTTAAGGAAAAGAGACAAAGTGGATTAGTAAACCAAACTTAGGGGGAAAAAACTAAGTGTCTATAATACTTTTTCATAAAACTTATGTAAAAAAATATCCATAAAAGAAAATATTTTTATGCGATCATAACTGCATAAAAATTTGACATTAAAAGTTTTAAATATACTAAAATTTTGGGACCATAAGTATTGTCATAAGTGAATACCACTTTAAATAACAATTACTAATATCATGGAGTGTCACCGTAAATTTAGAATAAATTTTAACTTCTAAACAGATTTGAAATGAAATAAAATTTCATACAATAATGATTAAGTGAACATATACAAAGGCATAATCCTTGCCGTGTAAACAATAATTGTACAAAGATGAAGGATTGATTAGTTTCTCTGGGCACAAATTTAAATAATATGGACGTTCACATCCCATTTAGTCAAAAAGATGTAAAAAGGTTCAGAGCAGTAATCTTGTTCAATAACTGATATTTTTAAAATAAAATTGTGATTTGGTGTTGTTACTTAACTAAACATTCAAAACTCTTATCAGAATGGTAAATAACTTACGAATATTTTAGCAATATATTCATCGTAGTAATCAGTAAAATCATGTCAATAAATTAATATGATATTGCCAATTATATGAGAAAGTAAACTTTACTGGAAATACAATGCCTCGAATATAGTTTTGTCGAAAATTTTAATTATATTATGTGAGCGTTGACTTTTATCTGTCAAAAGTTAAGAAACAATGACAAAAAGGTAAAATATTTATTACAGTTCAATATTGTCTTTCATTGAAAAATATTTCATGAAAATTACAAAGTTTTCATTTTGTTTAAAGATTTTATTGTAAACATTTCGGTTTTTGAAAAGAATTTGGTATTTGCTTAATTTTCAATTTGTCGAATTCTACGGTGGATCCGCAAGACTGCTCTATTATTTATTAATATTTCATGATTACAAAACATACTACTATCATATACATACTTTACATTTTTAAAATAAGCATATTATATAAAGTATATATTATTCAAACTGGTTGTTACGTTGTCTCATATAAATACCAACTGTGTTTTCTTATTTGTCTTTGTTAATTGATGTATGATATACTTAACATTTTTTAGAAAAAGAACAGACACTTAAGAAATGCCTATATTAAAAAGTAATTTATAAAAATCTATACAAAATGTTATGGTTACATGAATAATTTTGTAAATTTTATGAGGCAGGTATACAGTATTTTCAACGGTACGAATTTATCATAATTTGCATGAATGTCTTAATTTCTTAAATATATCGTATATGTCTATTAATCTAATATGTATATTTATTTTGGACATCTATTTAAAATGTAGTTTTGAATAAATTAATGTTTTGTTCAACAATTTTAGTAAGTGATCTAGAATACGAAGAATTGGATATCTTGATTTTGGTTGGTGCTTAATTAACAAAGTTAATAACAATAAAATGAAATTTCAAGTAAGAATCCGAGATAATAACTATGAAAAAAGCAATAAAAGTAAAAATTAAATGTAATTTGAAAAAATAATGTATATATTTGCAATAAGCATTTTCATTACATATAAGCAAATTTAAAATTACTTAGTCTTAAATTTAAATAAATATTTAAGTAAAATTGCAATCATTTTAAATATTCTCTTAGAATTTATGAATATGCCACAAATGGATAATATTGAATACTTTACACAATGGTTATTCAGAATTTTATCGTAAGGTCAAAAATTATTTTTGCTGTTCCATCTGAATTTCGTTTTACTTATTCCTCTATTTCTTATAATAAGCAAAGGAGATTTCTATGAATAATATCTGTAGAGAAAAGCAATTAACGTTCATAAGCAATAAGTTTTCAATTAACGAGCATTGAAATCAACCATGTATTTTTATGTATAGTTTAAGAAAATATACATATTTACTCAACAGTACAGTTAATCCCTGGACTGTATCTTAAGGTTACATGTTTAGAATACTCAAATATCACCATAGAACTCATAATTTCGAACCATGATCAGGAGATGAAGTCTTATTTGATCTGGTACCAACCTCTTCACATTAATCCCACAGCAGTGGAAATACTTTGAAAAAACTCTCAAAGTATAACATGATTTTTGAAAAGTATGTGTGTTTCTGTGTCAATGCAAGTATTAAGATTAAAATGCAGAGCATTTTCAAAGAAAGAAAATTAGATGCATCTAATTATATATATCATATATCTTATATATAATTATGTATATATCATATATCTTACATATAATTATATATATCTTATATATAATTATGTATATATCATATATCTTATATATAATTATATATATCATATATCTTATTTATAATTATATGTATCATATATCTAGTTATATATATATAATTAAAATGTCAGATTTAAGTAAACTATAAAAAAATATTCAAATAAGCAATTATTCTATTTCTCGTCCTTAAAAGTTAGTGTTAAACATGCATTTTACTTACTTGCATTTTAATTTCATGCATGATAATATACATATCAATTATTAAAGAAAACATTTACATTAAATTTCAGTAAATGAAATTTATTTTTCTTTATAAAAAGAAAAATCCGTAATATAACTTTAATCTTTTAGAAAATTTATGAGCAAAAATGTAATTTCAAACAAAAAGTTTTTCAATATATTGCTTATCTACAATGCAATTTTTTTTAAAGTAATATAAATTTCTATGTTTTCCACAAAACTATGTAAAAATAATAAAGTAAACATAATTAAAATAGAAAAAAACATGAATAATAAAATTAATGAAATTGCGTTCAATTGTGTGGCACCAAGTGCTTTCCTGAAAATTTACTCTTTGAATGCAATATAAAAATATATATTACTTTATAGTAATTAGTAATATTTCTTCTCCAATGCCATAAAATAAAGAGAGGTAGTGATTTTTTTTTTGTCTTTCCTTATTTTTTATAACATATGACATTTAAAACTTTAGAAAACATTATTTTCTTTTTTAAACATAGTATTTAATTATGAAATATTAATAATCTCTCCAAATATTAGTTGAAAAGTATCTTTTTAATTCAAATAATTTGCATTATTCATTTCACATTTTAGTATGTTAATATTATTCCTATGATTTCCTTTCCATAATATATATTATTCCATTTGGTTTATTGATATATAAGCAAATTCAACACGTAAAGTGATTTTTTCCAAACATTCAACAACTAGAATTTTTTAATAAATGTATAACACATTGACTAACAAAATATTGTATTTGAAATAATAAAGAAAAGATATGAAACGCACCCAAGGAAATTGTATATTTTTCTCACAAATAAACTTGTCTTAAAATATAAACATAGAATTGAAAATATGGTAAAGTAAATATTTAATTATAAAAAGTAACAAATTAATTAAAAGAAAAATATTTAATTGCTGGCATACATATGTAAAAATTATATAACTTTAACTTCATAAACTTTTGCAAGAAATTCCTATTGTGAGTATTGGGGTACAATCCTATAGCGTACAAATAACTTTTATATGTCTTTAATAAATATATTTCAAAAAATACAGTTTCTCTTACATTTTTAAAACATAGCATACATAATCATCAAATTTTTTTTAAATATTCTAAAATTACTTTGGGGAATTAATAACTATAAATGAGAAAAGGGTCGACTTTTTCTTTTGAATAAAATAAATTCAACTTGTTTAACACACATTTGTAGTAAAATACTAATTATTTTATATTTCAATTTTAGGGATTTACTCAAGGAAAATACAAAATTTACTAACATTTATTAAATCTTGAAAAATTAAATCTTGATTTTTTTTATATGCTTAATTATAAGGATAGAAAAATTTTCACAGAAAAATGCAAATAATATATAAGACATAAACATAATTTATTCCTTCCTTAGTTGATAAAATGAAATTCCTAGCAACAAATATGAGTATGATAAAATTGTCACATGAATAACAACAGCATTTTTAATTAGTACAGTCTTAAGTTGTTTCTTTTTTCTAAGAATATTTGGTAAGCTTATTAGTATTCTTGATCATTTTGGGAAAGATTTAAGTACACTAAAGTATGATATGCAGAAAGACTTTTTTCTTCTTTAAACGTTTTTCCTTTTATAAAAAATGACATCAATGTGTGTCACTAAATTTAAAATTTTAATTAGGTAATATGTAGATGAAATGCTTACTAAGTACTCAACAAAATATTTTTTTGTATTAAAATAAAAAACATGGCTTGTTTTTAATTAGTGAATTAATTTATTCAAATTTAGTGAGACTTTAAATACTCCTTCCAAATTTAATACAATCGATATATTTATACATACATA
>JAPDSC010030677.1:68475-91801 GCA_026290005.1 Latrodectus geometricus | reverse complement strand
TATATATATATATATAGATAGATAGATAGATAGATAGATAGATAGATAGATAGATAGATAGATAGACAGATAGATAGATAGATGTAAAAAAAGTATTTTATAGACTGTGGACATATTTGTGTTTATACCGTGGTTAATTCACATGCTTTCAAAAATTCACATTCAATACCTTCAAAACTAAGAATCTGAAACTGTAACTCTAAAACTAAGAATTCATAAATTTTATTTAAAAAATTTTCTTCAAACACATGTCTTACTCACTATGTTCTTTTGATATAAAGTTTAGTTACAAAAAAGAAAAGAAAATTTTATTAAGATAATGCAATTAATTCTATTGTATATTTTTTTATAATTTTCTTACATTTTTAAACTAAATATTAGTAGTATTTAATTACAATTTTTAGCTTTCAATTACCGTTGGCTTGTTAAACCCTTTTGTCATCATTTGGTTAAACCAGATACATATTACTTTTTTAACAGAAATGGTGTATATAAAAGGCAGTCTACAAAATTGTTACTTGTGTGAAAACATAGAAAATTACTATGAACCATCCAAATCAGGAGGTAAATGAAAGGAGCTGTTGAGATTCTTTACCCCTCTACAGACTACTGTGGTACACACAACGTTGTTTCAACACAAGAATTGTTAAAAAGAGGACATTTTACTAAGTTGATCTTAAGTGAAACTTTCTTTGGGTTGTCGATTAGATGAGAAAAAAATATCGGTGTTTTTTATGCGACTCTTTTTTTGGGTAAATATTTTAGAAGTGAAGTAAGTTTTTAGAATGCTGTACATTTTTTTTGATGTATTGGTAACAAAATAATATAATAGGAACATTGTGAAGTTGACTTTATAAATTAATGTTGACTTTATAAATTAATGTTTAAATGTAGGAGGTAATTTATTTTGATAAATAAAAGCTGTAAAAATATTTTAACTGTTTTAATCTAATAATTATGTCGTTTCTACAGTTTCTATAACAAAGGGGCATTTCCTCGTAGTTTAGTATCATATGAGACTAAGTTTCAGTTAAACTGTAAAATATGTTTTAATATAAAAACTTGTTTTTCCAAGAAGTTCCTAATTTAGATAAAATGACAAATTATACTTTAAGTATAATTTCAAAATCTTCAAAACACACACACAAAAAAAAAGTATTTACTTATTGTGAAGCGTAAAAATTCTTCTTTATATCACTAAGGAAATGATGACTTTGAAGTTTCATGTCGTTTCTCCATTTTAAATCGTTTGCATTAATACCTCTGGGGGTGGTTGGAGCCAGGCTTTGGGTCTTCACTGGTTTCAATTTCTAAATTGGAAGACTTAGGTGCTGCTGCCATCTATGTGCCAAAAGTCGTACTTCCACCTTCGTAAGAGGGTGCTCTTTTAAAAAAACGAAAGACGCTCTCTCTCTCTGACTTCATTCGCCTAGTCTCTGTTACGAGCGGGCTTAGCGTTGCCAAGTTTCATTAACAATAACAATAACAAATCGTTTTTCGGTATTTAGGTTTTGTTTAGTCAGCAATTTTTCACCTTCAAGAAGGAATAACTATGCATTAGGCCATGAATCATTTCAGAACTTTTTAATAATCAAACGAGTTATTTTATTCCCAATAATATTTGTTGAAATTGAATTTTCAGAAATAAATTAAGATTAAATATAAACGAATAAATTAAAAATTTATTTGTGATGTATAGTTTCATTAGACGAAATTCTATAATGAGCAGAAATCATATTTTTATCTGAGATAAATCTTACATGAATTATTATCTATATTTGCATAAAATATTTCTCATCGTCGTCAAAGTATATTCTCTAAGTTTAACAACATTTATGAAGCGTTATTACAATTTTTGTTTAATGCAAAAACAGCTATAAGATTTTATATACACGGAAATTTATATAATTATTTATATTATCTATCTATATAAATTATTAAAGTTTGTATAAAATTATATTATGATAAAGATATATGATGATGTTTTTTCTTATATTTCCAGTCTCTGAATTTAACTAAATTTTTGACTTAAAAGATATTTTCTTAGTTCATTTTTTTATTTCTTTAAGCATCGTAAAAAAACAATTTTTTTTATTTTACATTTTATCTACTTAAGTTTTCTTTATTTTTCTAAATATCAAATAAACTTGAATAAAATAATATGTAAAAATAAATTAGAGATACCTTCTTTTTAATACCAGAGTATCAATATAGATAGAATTGTCTTTATTATTATGCTTTAAAAACTGTCTAATTTATACAATTGAACAATATAACAAACAATTAAAGCTTTCTAATTTATGAGAAATTTGCAAAAACATCTTATTTCCTTCAAATTTATTATTTTCCTGCATTTAAACATTGAGACTTTTGCTGAACTAGCCTTTGAGTAAGGAAGAAAAAGCATTTTTTTCTACAAATCTTATTTCTCATAAATCCAATAACAGTATCATTGCTCACAATTATCTGACGACCGCAGGAAAATCTAATTTCTTCTTAAATTCTTGTTTGCTATGGAAGCATCTCACACCTTCTCTCATCCTTTGGGATAGATTATTTTGTCTCTTCAAGTCTCTTTTACTTTGTTATCACCTATTCTTTCAAAAGAAACTAAGATATATGGTGCAATTCTAGTATCTCTTTCTGAATGAGACAAGGCAGGAATTTATAGTCTATAGTATTTTTGCAATATATTTACACATGTAATAAAGAATCATGTTTTATTATTTTTAAAGTTTTATCGGTGAGACATTTCAATTTTTGTATTTCAATGTAAATTATTTGGAAAGAATTTTATTTACTTAAGAATTATAAGTTTTCTCTTTTGATACACATATATCACTTCCTTAATTTAACATATAATTAAACATATAAAATTGCTATTTTTGGATCATTAAGTTAAATGGTATAAAACAAATGATTATCATACAAGAGATATATGTGATGCTTCTGCTTTCATGATATTCTTCTGTAATTCTGGGAGCTTGTGATTTTTAAGAATTCCCTATCTAGCTACAATAAAATTGACACACTACTGTGAAAATTCATCAACATATGGATGAGTTATTTTCATAATGTACAAAATTTCCATTTGTATACCAAAAATAAAATCAGAAAGAGGAATTTCGTGATTCTGCTTTCAGCATGTACGTCTGTCATGCTGGTTGCTTGTTTATAATTAGGGTTTCCTCCTTTGCAACACGTCGAAGTGACACACTATTGTGAACATACATAACTGAAAGTAATTTATCTTGTTAACATAGAAATGCTTCAGTACTGTCAAAAAATTCTGAGAACAGGCTTAGTCAGTCTATTACGAGGTAAAAAGTTTAATACCAGAAAATTTTTCTACACATATTTTTAATAATAATTGAATTTTTGCTTTAATCTTCAATGCCCTACTACTTCCATATTTTATTCTCTTTTTTCAATAAATTCAAATATTAATCTGACATGTGAATAAATCATTTAAAAATTTATCTACATTTTTCGCACTAATATTATAAAATTAAGCAAGTTTGGTACTGTTAATTATATGTTTTCAATTTTAGGAGAATATTCAATCTTTTTATAAATTGATTAATTTAACTTGTGAACAATGTGAATATCTAATTCTGTTAACAAATAAGTTTTGAATATACATTCTTACAACTACAATAGCAATCAACTCCAAAAAAGAAAAGAAAAAAAATCTTGTATTGATATGAATCTTCAATACCTTTATCGAAGAAATAAGTTTACAATACTTTTGATTCATTAATTAAATACACTTGGTCTGTGTTTCATATCTTTACTTTCACCACATATATTTTTTTTCTTTATGAAATAAAAACTACCATGACTACTCTGTATATTTATCAGCAAAAGTTAAGTTTGCTTAATATTATAGAGTTTAAAATTGAGCGACATTAACTTCGAAAAAGAATAAACTTTTCAAACAATTTTAAGAAGTATTTCGAACAGTTTCTAAAAATGTTCAATATTAGTAAGGCAAAATGTTTAAAAACTGTCACAGTCTTGTCATTCTAATCGGAACTGTAAAAAAGAAACTTGATTGTCAAACAGATTGTCAAATATATTTTTTTTCCTTAACAAAAGTGAAACAGTTTTAGAAACTGTGTGTTTGTCATTTGACATGTTGAACGAAGAAAAATAAATTGATTTTTCTCATATATAAGACTCAAATGTAAAATAAAAGGTAACATTAGAAAGAAAACAAGACTGTATAAAGCATATTTTTTAAATTTGATAAAATATTTAAATTTTAGTAAAATATGTGCATACTTTTATAGATATTTTCAAATAGGCATTTTAGTTTATTCAAAGATTTTTATGACGAATAATTCATATAATAAATCAAAGTAAATAGTTTTAATTACAATCTTAAGAAAAAAAAAAAATTAAAATCTTATTTTCCGTTAATTACTTATCTCATTTACGATTGAATGAGAAATAATAAAAATTAAAGAGAGGGCCTTTTTTAGATTTAATAAGAAAGTATCATTATTTATGATGGCTAAAAGGAAAAACTCACAAACTTACCCTGTTGTTTTTTACTAATAAATAAGTAGTTTGCACATGTACTTATATGAACATATTTTGAAAAGCATAAAAAGTAGCAAATGTCTCTGTGTTCTAAATGTACCCAGGAAAGAATTGTATCTCGGCTTTATTACATTATTTACTGTATAACACTAAAACTCATGTTTTACACATTGTAAAAGCAATTTTTAATTATTCCAAGTATATTAATTTTAGTTTTTTTTAATTATTATTTCAATTATATTTAAAATTTTTAGAAACTTATTGGAAGCAAATTATAGTTGGTTGATAAAATATTTCATTTGTTTTTTGGAAAAATACAGTTTGTTTTGAATTAAAAAAATTGTAACCATTACTGTGTATTAAATATCTAATAAAGTTTTTATTGTCATTAATTTATATTTGAAACTGATATTTGATAAATAACTATTATATAATTTTTATTGTTAGAAATAAAAAACTGACAGAATCATTACTTTATCTTACAAAAAGAAAAAAAAAACATTTATGGTGAAAAATATGTTTTGAGTTAGGCACATTTATTTACATATACAGGATGCTATATCACAGGGCTTCTTAAACTTTTTTATATAGCGACCCCCTTCAAGCTTAGTAAATTTTAAACGACCCCCTCCTCCATATAATGAAATATATATTAACCGTAGATGTAGATGTAATATCGCACTATTTTACAATGTAAATAAAATAAGGATTAAAGAATACGTACCCATTCATTTCACATATATATAATTGGAAACGTTAACGGGATATCGGTCGTAATAAAACACAATAAATAGAATGACATAAAACTATATATATATATATATTTATTCAATAGAAAAAATAAACTTTTGTAACAATGTTTTTATAAGAAAACATAAAACTATATCTATATATTCAATAGAAAAAATAAACTTTTGTAACAATTTTTTTAATAAAAACATATTATTAACATCAAACAATATTAATGTGATGGATGTGATTGTTTATTTTTACACAAATAATTAAATCTAGGCTCAATTTGAGTTAGTGCAGATCGTAATAAAATAGTATGTAATGAGTTAGTGCAGATCGTAATAAATAATATTTTGTATGATTTTTATTTGTATTTATATTTGTACGTAGTGTGTATACTAATTTTAAAATTTTATTTATAATGATTGAAAAGTATCAGATCTTTGCAACCCCCCTGGGGGTCGCGACCCACAGTTTAAGAAGCCCTGCTATATCACATATGATTGTTGTAAATAATGTTGTTCGCATATAGTGTTTCATATTTTCATAATGCAAGGTATGGAACCAAGAAAACTCTTGTGAAAACACTGATTAAGAGAAAATAAACTTGCTAATTGCAAAAGCAACATAAATTTACCTTACAACTATAATAGGACCTGGAATCAATGACCAAAAAAGGTAATATTTTCTAATAAGTTGAACTTAAATTCATCAACAAATTTTTAGTTCTTAAAATTATAGCAAAATACTTAATATTCATTTATGTCAACATAATTAAGTTTTGTTATCATCGCAGAAGCACATGACAAAACATCACTCTCAGTAGAAGATTTTAAAAGACACAATAAATTGAACAAGGTAATAAAATATTTCAATTTGATTTTTGCATTTGATCTTGTGTTGACAGATATGACAGATAAATATTAAATGTAGAGCAATAATTTATAAGTTTAAAATTAGTTCGCGTATACTATTTAATCATCTTATAGGAACGTCAATGTTATTCAGTGGTTTTGTAACGCGACTTGTTTTTCATTATGTAAAACTTGAGAAAGAAAAAAAAAAAAAAAAAAAAAAAAAAAAAAAAAAAAAAAAAAAAAAAATGAGTGGGTGAATGGAGTCTGGGTAGCTTAGTGCAGAATTTAATATCGAAGCATCTCTTGGTTGCTAAAATTGGGAAGCTAATTTTTTTCAAATATATATATAGTTTTAAAGTATTAATGGAAATCTTAAATTATTCTAAAAATTTGGATTTTTTTTTCTTCATAATAATTTACTATGATTATTTACTAATTCGTTATTGAAAGTATTCATAAGAACGTTGCCACATAAAATCATTTCTTATATGCGTTGCAAATAGTTTAGTAAATACTAAGTTCATTTTTACTTTCTGACTTTTAAAAACATGTTATGAGCAGTGATTTAATTTGAAAAATGTCTAGATTAGTTTTTATGGATTTTATCGAAAAATTGATGAAAAAATTTTTTTATTCATATTTGATAAAAAATATGAATAAAAAATATTTTTTTAAGAATAAAAAAATATTTTTTATTCATATAATCAATTCAAAAGGAAATAGATATATTTACATTACATTTTTTTTTCATCAATTTTTAAAATAATTAACTGTTTTGTTAAATTTCATTTATACCGGGACATTTCAAAATTTTTCATCAGCTAAAATAGAAATATTAAAGTGAAAAAACTGATAAAATGAAACATAAGTTATAAATGTATTAAGAATTGATTTTACAATTTGTATATTGTTGTTTTTAAGTAAATTTTGTATAAGAAACGCATGCTTAAGATTAAAAAAAATTAACATACATATATAATATTATATCGATACATAAAATCTTGAATAAAAAAGTTAACATAAATTATTATTTTATTAAACTTGTTTAATTACGTTATTTGAGTTTGTTCAGGTTAAATTTTTCAGCACTTAACTTCTTCACCCCGAAACAGTATTAGTAATAAAAGATTTTTCATTATCTACAAATAATTCTAACTTTCTGATTAAAGTGTCTAAAACAATATGTTGTTCAAGTTTTATGGCAACGTTAAACTTACTTAAAATGAACAATGAAAGTAAAATAGAACTTTATATGAAGGCAAAGTTTAATTATAGGTAGTCAGATAAGAGTATAAATGCGTTTCTTTATTATCATTCTCGTAGTATTAGATAAGCTCACGCAAATCATATGATACGCACTTTTAGATGAATTCTTTGTTATAATCTTGTTTTGATTAGTAATAGCATTAGTATAAGATACACATATGAATATTTTTATCATGCAATTTTGTTATTGGGTGTAAATATGAATTATTCCATAAATAGTTTTTTCAGTATCTTCGCTTTAAAGTCACTTATAGATATCATTCTGCATTAAATTTCAGCTTTAAAATCTAACTGTGAAATATAGGATATTTATTTTGAAAAAGCATTCATTACTATATAAATATGAAATATTAATTCCCAAATAAAACAATATGAGACTGTTCTTATCCTTTTATATTAAAATATTAATATATTTAATATGTAATAAATATTTAAAAATTATTTGCAATTTCAGAAATTTTAGATTTATAAATTTAATAAATTATATTTGAAATGTAAGTTTGATATTCAAAATTTTACAAGAAATTATTATGTTTATTTCACATAAGCAAGATTTTGTCAAATGATAATACAAATAAAAGGATTTGTATTTTTTTTAAAAAAATGTTTTTTTAATTTTAATACTTAATAAGTTGCATTTTAAATAAAAAGAAGAATATAATTCAATTTATAGAGAGAGCAACCAAAATTATATTTGAAATTGTAATAAATCGTTTTCAAAATTTATGATTAATATTTTTTTTTTCTAATGGCGGGGACCCTTGAGAAAGTGTCATTAGCACATTTACCGCAACAAGGCCGGAAACTGCTATTCATTTTATCGTTACCTGTTGGGAAACTGTGAACCAAGTCATGGAGCTACGAGTAGCAAGGAATACAGAGGAAAAACACAAAGGAAAGCACAAGAAATACAGAGAATATACATTCATGCCCAAGCCGGGATTCGTACCCAGGTCCTCCCAATCCGTAGTTAGTTACGCTAACCACTAGACAGCTTGGGCGGTGAGAGTGAAATAATTTTTAACAAAAAATACTATATGAGACAAGCCATTTTGCTGGGAATTTAAGTGTTTTAAGGCAATATTTTTGAACCAGTAAATATAATTATCAATTATATTTTGAATTAAATAATGATGTATAACACCTGAAATACTCCTTTATATAATATTATTCTTCGATAACATTTTGAAAAATCAAATATTTTAACACTATTTAAAATTACTTCTGAGTAATCTCACGACATTAATAGGAATATTGAAAAATAAAAAAAAATGTAATGCAAAATAAATTTAATTTTCATACAGCTGAAATTTCAAGGTTCTTTACAATCAGTCGTATCTTTTAAATTTAATGTTAGTCTTATATTTTAAATTTTCAAGTAATATTCCATTGATAAAATTATTGTTTTACTGTAAAATCGTATCTTATTTTTAAAATTTTAATTCAACTATTTAATATGTTAGAAAATAATTTAATAATCATTAATATAAAATATTATGATTCAGAAATAAATCTCAAGATAATTCAGGATAAAAAAACTATTTTTTTAAAAAAGGGAATTTTATAGGTGTGAAATGTTCATTTTTTGAGAACAATTGATTGAACATTTTAAACAATCATTTTAAATTTGCATCGAGTCTCAAGCATACAATCCTATTCTTCTTTGTATAAATAAATTGTAACATATTATATTAAGTTTTTCATAATGTTTTCGACAATAGAAAACTTAAAATGTATGTGTATGAGTCAATATAGCCTAATTTTAAAAGTAAAGGCACGTAAAAGCCATTGCTGTATAAGAAATATTTTTGAATTTCCTACTTTTTCTAACTTTTGGAGCATACCGTACACTAGGCACGTATTATCATTCAACATCTTGTTGCCTCCTCTTCTTTTAGACATTTCATACTTTTCCTAAGCCAGATATAAGGATTTCACTGCCCACCCGTCTTATCAGTCATTTCTCTATTGAGAGTCTTATCACTGTGGCTATTTCTGCTTGGAGTCAGTTTTATCACAGGTCACTTCCAATAAATGTTTCTTATAAACTTGAATCAACAAAAAAAATATATATATGACATTTAAGAGTCTCTGTTTTTTTAGGCAAAGAAAAAATTCATTTATATTTAAATTAAATGGGATTTTGTTGAATAATTTGTCTATATATATATATATATATATATATATATAATGAACAGGTAGTAAAAGTATATATGTAATGCATTAAACTATTTCCTACAATTTTCAGACAAATTCCTTCAAAACTAATATATTTTAAGCCAAATCATGTTTACGATGAAAAAGAAACTGTTCGGATATTAAAATCAATTTTTGAGCTACAACTGTCAATTTTTATTATTAGCCATTTAAAAAACAAGTTTAAATAAATTGTGAAGTAAGTACCACAAACTTTCTTTTGTTAGTTAATACATAACGAACTACCACCCAACCTGTCTAGTGGTTACAGTACCTGACTTCAGATGGTGGGACCTGGGTTCGAATCCTGGCTCGGGCATTTATGTACTTTCTCTCTATTTTTGTCCTTGTCCTTTCTTTGTGTGCGTGTGAATGGTTGCTTACCCTATAAACGGGTACCTATGGCATGTGTGTACTGAGGAAGTCGGACTCCACACCAAATATGATTCACTTGGAAAAGTGGAGCAGCGCACCCCATATTGCCAGCTTGGCTGGCACACGACAACAACATTGTAATGTTTTTTCAATCTTTTAAAATTTCCATTATAAAATATGTAATAATTTTTAAAAAACTGTTTGCCTATATTAAAATAGCTTACAAATTTATTTAATTTTCTGGAGTAAAAAATAGGAAATTAACTAAGTTTTTAGACCGTAAGTTATCACTTTAATTTCTTTATAATTTCTTGCTTCAGAGAATAATAAATATAATGTATCTTTCAAAAAAATAAGTATGAAAAATGAAACACAAACAAGAAATGCATGCCCTTTATTATGTAACAATTTTTTGAGTGAAAAACTTTTCTTAGAAAATTGAAATAATAGCAAATAAATATTAAAATACTGCCATATATTTCAAATTTCAGATCAAAAACATATAAAACCTTTTGACAGACTGTCATGCATAAATTTTCATGGGTTTCTTTTCCAAAAGTAGAAAACGTGAAGAAAATACATTTAACATTTGATATTGAGAGAAAAGTGAATTTTTTTACGCCAAAAGGAGTGAATTATGAAAACTGCATACATATATTATAATTTTATTATTAAAATAGCCAACTATTTTATACGAGACCAAAACAATTTATTGTTCAAAAGTACATGAAGGTAAATGAAATTTAGGAAAGTAGAAACAATAATTATTTTATATATTAATAATAGAACAATCCTAATAATAAACAATGAATAATGTTAATAGGAATTTATTTAAAAATTAGAAAAATAATATTCAAATTAATTACTAGCTGATTTTAAGTAATTTTGACTCTTATATAAAATTTTGAACAGTGTTATACAGTGCCTAAGATTTTATTGTTTACAAGTAAATCTAAGTAAATCAAATTTCTTGAGATAAAATTTAGTTTGTACTATAATATCTTTTATTATAATAATAAAATTTTATGAAATATATTACATCTCACATCAAAATAACAATATTTTTAATGGAACTAACTAATCTTTTTATCTTGTTTTAAGTTTCATCTTCTATGTGTAAATATTTTTCAGCAAATACCTTTATATATAACAGAAAAGAAATTTCTTGTTTTGAAATAAGTTTTTTTTTAAGAAAATATGAAAGTTTATTTTTAAGTTTTATTTTTATCAAGAAATTAAACTTAAGGGTATTATTTACAAACTGGTTAACATAATTTCTTGGTTTTCTTATTATTGTATATTTATTTTTCTAAAAAAAATTACTTGATTATTTTTTTATATATTTGATATTATCTTTATCAAATGCATAGCTCATTTATATATAGCATTTAAATTTTAGCTTATACCAAATGGTTATTAATGTAAATTACATGAAACTTTCAGATATTTAAGCAAGATATACTAAGTATTCAGTGTAGATATTGAACATAATATGCTACCATAGATTAAAATGCATTTTATAAACATGTCTTTTTAATTTTATAAAAATAACTGGGGGGGGGGTAAAATTTGAGGTTAAACGAATCAGAATTTTAGCAGTTACTTTATTACTTTAAATATTGTTAAATAATTATAAAAAATAAGAAGAATACTATATCAAATGTTTTGTGAGCTATTATTAAACATTTTTTAACCTATCTTGATAGAATAGTGTAAAAATTTGATAGAAAATTATTAAACTGCAAAGGGAATAACGAAACAATTTAACACTATATTGTTAAATAATATTTCAATAATTTTATATTACTTCTGCATTAAAAATGAATATAAGTATATTAGTAAATTAAATACTTACTTTCAAAATTAATGTTAATAAAATATATATGTCAAATAAGAGGTACAATGTATTACAATAGATTTTATTTTATGAGTTTAAAAGAAAATCCGTATTATTCTTATATTTGGAAAAAGAGATTAAGTTTTCAAACTTATGTCATATTAAATTCATCAAATTGGAAAGTTTTAGTTTGTTTCAGGAAATTCAGACAAGAGTTTTGGTTCATTTTTTTCTCATTTTATAACATACTTCGAAATAGTAATTTTTTAACCCAATTTTGATCTCAGACATATCTTTTTAGAGGAAAAGACAATTTATCACGAAATTCATTTCGAAAGAAACTTTCGATTTAAATCTCTGTTTTAGTTTTCTCACTAAAATCAATTCCTTTGTCCTAGTTTAAGTTTTTTTTTCTTTATCTTGGCAGGAGAAAAAGAGAGAGTTTCCACTCTTTCTATCAACAGTAGAACCACTACAAATCAATGTCCAATACTCGACGATAAGCGGTTGTGTGGACAGTTTGGACACTCTGCACGTGTTTCAAATTCGGACGTGATCCGCCTCTGATCTGCTGGACTTTCTTACTAAAGAACATTTGAATGGAAAGCTTTAGATTAAACCAGAAATACCTTGGTTGTTCTGTTTTGTTTGCCAGTAGAAAAATACAAACACTTTGTTTATCTTTTTTAGCAATGATTTATTTTTAAATATTTTTATTTGAATTTTAAATTCAATGTAATAACAATAAAAGGCAGCTTCAGTTGATATTTATTAAACTAAAATAATTTGTCTAATAAAGCCTCTTTTAATTAATTTATATTCACATAATGTTTTTTAAATAAAATGATAAATGTAACACTTTAACCAATAAATCTGATTAATACGTAATTTAATAATTACATGCATTTTTTAAAATGCCTAAAATACTATTTACTTCGATTGATTATAATGTTATCAAAAATAAAATCGTAAAGGGATAAAAAAAAATTGCACAAGACTTAAACTCTTACAAAATATCGATTAATGCATTATCCTTAAAGATAAATTTAAAAACATATTGATACACAATATGATTTTTGCACAGTCCAAAATGCCATTCCTATTACTCACATTATGTTCCTTGACAAATCATAAGACAGTTGTATATCCATTAATAAGTTGATTTATCTGATATTAACACAGTTAAGGATTTCCTTCGTTTCTTCTGAAAACATGCATTTGTTCTATAACAGTTTATTATCGTTATATTTATTAATAACGATTTTCAATTAAACGCGCGCGCGCGTTTATGTTGAACAAAATTATTATCTTTAAATTTATTTGAAATAAAAGTTTAATTGTTTGTATATATGGAATCTAGCAAATATGGATACTCAAGTAAATTAATAAATTTACTTGAATAGCAATGAAAGAATTTTTTCTTTGAATATTTTTCCTGAAGACATAAATTAACTTTTACAAACTTAAAACAAGATTTTCTTCATTTTAAAATTTAACATCTGATTATATAAAAAGCAATGTAGATTTAGTTAATACTTATTAGTTAAGTTAATACCATTGTAAAATACTTATATTGTTTTTAAAATCCATTAATTTTGCTTCTGTTTCTAATGTATCAAATATTTGGGTTGAATTCAGGTAAAAGATAATAATTTAATGCATAATTTATTATCCAAGTTAATTATAGATTCACATTTCCAAATGTGAAATGTTTACTAAATAACTCACTTTTATATCGGAAAGATAATACGTGGGGCTCACATTTGCAAACTAATCATTTTCAATTGAACCGTTACTGACAAAAGTTGAGAATTTAAATTAGAGAAATGATATTTAATTCATATGATTTAGATAGTTGACTTAAACTTCTTCTTTAATTTTTGTTCCATTCTTTCCTCTTGTGATGTTTGAAAATAAACTGAAGCATCAATGTATGACAAATAAAATTATAAATTACTCAGGATCTCTGATTTAAAAGAAAGTTTAGGATGAGAAGTTTTGTATCTCTCAACAGAGAATAAAATAAATTAACTTGCTTTTATTTTATACTATTAAAACCAACTTAATATTTATCATATGTGTTTTAGAGAGATCTTCGTCATAATAAGAAAGTTTAATTAGTTTAGTCTAAAATCACATGATATAAAGCTCATTTAACTGTAACTTTGGCAAATTATTTTGAAACTTAATCAGGAAATATTTATTTACAAGTTCTAATATTTAGTTCTTATTTAATATTTATTTACAAGTTCTAATATTCTAATATTTAGTTTTATATTAGTGTAAAATATTAGTATTCTCTATGTATTGATTTGTGTGCATGTATTTATTAAAAATAACTTATAATCTATATAAAATATGTTGTTTTTTTAAATAATTCAAGTTAATTGCTTATAAATAATTTCAAAATAGTAAACCAAGTTCTTTTTATTATATTTTTGAGAATTTATGAAAATATTATCTTCAAACTATCCGACAACAAAATTTTCGGTTTATAGAATTCTTTGTAAATATTTATTTTTTTCCTTTCAGTTTTCACTTGATTTGTCTTACGAAGAAAAAAAATGAGATATTAAAGAATAAACTCGTTGTATTGAAATATGATAGTTTAAATTTGATTACTCTAACAATTTAACAGTATTGTTAGTAGTAACATAAAATATTTTTCTAATTGTCCATAAGTATTGTTTTATTAATTGGCTAAAAACGCTAGGTTTACATCTGTATAAAATGCATAACAAGTAATCATCTTTAGTTGATAAGAATTTATTTTATAAAAAATTTATAAGTTTTTCTTATTATTCTAAGTATTATAGCGGACATACAAAACATTTTATACTCGAAATCTTCAGCTTTGCAACTAGCATGGACAAAAGCTCACGTAGAAACCCATGATAATGGACATGCAGACAAAAACGCAAAAGAAGCAGCTTCAAATCAAAATCTGCAAGTAACAGAACACTCCTTACAAAAATCCCATTTGATCAGAATACTCAAAGACAAACTTCACAAACAGTGGCCACAATTCTGGAATGATCATAACACAAGGCGATTCACTTATAACCTCTTCCCAAAAGTATCTACTGATAGAAGCTGTACAAATCCCTTCCTAACTTACGTAATAACCAACCACGGTCCTTTTCCTTATTACTTTCATAGATTTGATAAAGGTAGATCACCACTTTGTGTCTGCGGGCAAGTAGGAACATCTCTACATTACCTGGAACAGTACCCAATGACCAAAGACTATATTAAGAGAAGTTCCACACAAATGAAGCTTATATAAAATATTGCATCACTGAAATATTCAGAAGAAGCAAACTTACCAAACTACTGAACCATCTGAGCATTAAAGGTCTAGTTGGTTGGTTTTAATGGCGCAAGGATGTGCTAGAAATGTGTCAAGATCCCTTAGGTGCACGACAGCAGACTCACATAACCACTATATAGACTCAGATCTAGACTCAGAATAGTGAAATCTTAACATAAATGATTTTGGACTTTTACTCATTGTCTATATATATAATAAACCTCTCGAATTACCATATAGCTATGTATATGATATGTATGTAGGTTTATATGTATGTGTGTGTATGTACATGTAGTATTTTTCTTATTTTGAGCAAATAAAATCTACCCTTTTATCTCAAGTGTACAAAATAACATGGGTTAACGTAACCTTTAAAGTAAATGCCGTCCCACCCGAAGGTATTCGGCAAAGGTCCGCGTTTGACAGTAATCCCAGGAACCGTACAAGTGCGGCGAGTGTCGCAGTACGGAAGCAGAAAGAACGCATCGGCCAAAAGGCAAGGGTTCAACCACACTACCATCCACTAAAACTCTCCTGACCAGAAGAGGTCTTAATTAATAAGAAAATACAAATGAACTAAAGAACACAAGAACAATAAGAAAATGCAAATGAACTCAAGAACACTAGAACAATGAGGATTGAAGATATACAAATATACATTAAACAAATATACAAATATACAATATACAATACAATAAAAGAACAATATATACAAATATTTACAAATATATACAAATGTTTACAATAAAGATTAATTGTGTCATTCAGTCTTCATAACGAAGAAGAAGCTCTTCTTGAATAATGGATTTCACTCCAGACTGGAATTTCTTACCCTGGAGAAGATGTCTGAGTTGCCCAAGTGAGTAGTTGTTGGGAAAGAACTTTTCTCTAATTTCCTTATATTTCTCACAATTGAAAACAAGATGATCTGGATCGCAGACCTCATTATCATGAAGACACTTGTCCTCTTTTCCGTGGAATCTGTGGACATAAGTCCCAAAGGCTGCATGCCCTGTGAGGATATGATTAATGTAAAAATCTCCTTGTATGTGTTTCGTAGATACTCTTGAGTAGATGGCAAAAAGTCTTCTAGTTTTAGTTGAAGATTGCCAACTCTGTTGTCATTCCTTAATTTCCGTCTCCGAGGTTAGAGTCATAAATTGTTGTCTGCAAAGTTTAACAGTGACATTTATTTCTTCCATCTCGGTTGCCTCTTTGGCTGCCCGATCTTCTTCTTCGTTGTGTAAGATACTGACATCCGCTTTTACCCATTGGAAAGTGAATTTTCCTATATTAGAAAGAAGGATTTCTCTAATTTTCTCCATAGTATCGCTAAGAAGTGCCGCCTAGAGAGGGCCACCAATACAGATCTAGAGTCTGTATGTATATGACACGTCTGAATGTACATTTCTTGGACATATTCCATGGTATAGAGGATTGCTGTTGCCTCAGCCTCAAAGACCGAGGCAAGATCGTTGAGTCTTAATTGTATGGTCTCAATTAAAGTGCTCTCATGAAATATAAGTGCGGCACATCTAGTTCTATCGTCTATGTTCGATCCATCGGTATAGGCATAGAACTCTTTATGGTTCTGCTCCAATGTCCATTCAATCCCAGGGTGTTGCCAGGATGGAGTTTCTATTCGTTGAAAAGTCCATGCATTACTTGTGCTCCAAATCATATTATTAATTTTTACTGGTGTGCCACACCTCCATAATTCAAATCTCCTCTGGAAGACTTGAGCTTTCAAATAGATTGGCGGACACCCCGCCAGTATTGTGAGGGCTTCATTTGAGGTGGTTCTATATGCTTTTGTTAACTTGAGGAGAGCTATACGTTGAATTTGTTGCAATTTGGTTCTCTGTTTAACAGTATTATTTAACCATATTTGACTTCCATAAAGAATAGTAATCTCTATGACGCTAGTATAAATGGTCTTAAGTACAAATTGCTGTAGGCCCCATGTTTTCCTTGAGAGTCTGGCTAGTTTGTTTTTAAGCGAGTCTACTTTTTCTTTAACTACATTAAGATGACTCATCCAGGTCAGTTTTGGGTCCATAATGATTCCAAGATATTTAAGTTCATTGGTGTATTTTAATCGAGCTCCGTTGATTGAAATTCCGGGCCTTCTTGAAATGTCCTTTTGTGGGACAAATATGGTATAGAGACATTTGTGGATGCTTAATTTAAGGCCAAAGTCCCTGGTCCAATTCTGGACCAACTGAAGCGGCCTACAGGAAAGTTTAGTAAACTTAAAGTAAGACTTACTTGAGATGAGAATAGCCACATCATCAGCAAAGGCCTGACAATGTGACTGGGTTCCAAAGTCCTTGTTTAAGAGCTCATTAGCAATTATTAACCAAATAAATGGTCCTAGACTGGAGCCTTGTAGAACTCCTATATCGTATTGCTTCTTGTTGTCCTCTGCATCCAAGTATGTCAGGATATGGGTTAACGAAAGATAATTATATAAGAGTAAGATAATGTTACATATATGCTTTTTTGCTTTAATTATTTAAAGCAAAAAAAAAAAAAAAAACTGAAAACAACTGTAAGGTCAACATTTTTATATCGTTCTGTAAACATAATTTAGGCCCATCAAAAGAAAAACATGATAAAATTTAATGTTTCACATTTTGAGGTAATTTTTTAAACAGTCACATAAATTAACTGATTTTAGATTGAAACCAAATAGATAAGATCAAATTTACGATGACCAGAAAAATATTGAGTTTTAAAATAAATTAAAATGAAAAACTCAGAATACTGTCTGTGGTATATATCAGAAAGGAACATTTTAGTGATCTCAATATTATGAAATTAAAAATATTCCTCTTTGTCTTTAGCTAAAAATTTCTTATTCTGAAAGGACTTCTAATATTTGCACGAAATTATAACATTCAAATACATTTAAAGATTCTTTAGTTTTAAAAAGACAGTTGTTTCATTTTCAAAGAATCCGTAATGTGCGATACTGAAGAAAGAATTCCAATTGTTTTATTTGTAAGCAAACTGACAATCAGTACGGTTTCAATTACTAATTTGTTGCAGCCGGTATTGATGTTCAAAAGATGAAGCGAAGAAAGGAAATCAGAAGAAATTAGACACTTTATAAATGAAGTTATATTAACCTTTCATGGCAAAATAAACACACAGAAATTCTGCTGAGAAATTGTACATTCATTCCGTGCTATAAATAAAAAAAAATGAGAATATACTTTAAAAGGAACAGGCTCTTTTTTAATCACTTCAAGACACACAAGTAAGGTTTCGTGTCAAGGAAATTGACCCAAATGCAAATAAATACATCAAATTTAAAATAATATCAATAATGAATTTGGTATAAGAAGTATGGCTAAGGTTAAAGGTATTTATTGTATCATGAAAAAAAATAATTTCGAAGCAATTTGTTCCCTGATTAATATGAAATATAAGTAAATAATTGATTCAAATTATTGTATTGTTATGCACGTGCCATATATAAGTCTCTCCCCAAAAGAAATTTATAAAAATGCATGTGTAAAATGGATTACTTAGTCTTTAGATTAGCTAGATTATGATTATTTAGTAGGAAAACAATAGAAAATTTCACGTGGGTTGAAGCTAAATAAAATGCTCGCTTTTCTACCATTAAAGACACAGAAGGGAGTTATTTTAAATTTTGGCATCAGAGAAATTAAAAAAAACTGCTGATAACTATATATACTTTTAATATGTTAACATTATCTCTCACGTATAGTATAAGAATCACCCTAAGTAGCAATTATATGTATTTATTTTGTTGTAATATATTTTTATAGAAAAATCCAATAAATTCTGTTTTCTCTTAGACTACTTAGGACTTTCAATTTGAGCATCTTTCAAAATTAAAAATTAAAAATATGTGGCCAGAACACATCAATAACTTTGCTGTATTTAAATCATGTATATTTCGTATACAATTCTGGACTAAATATATTCTGAATATTCATTTTAGTAAAAACTAAACTGTTGGTGAAAAATGCCTTTTTTTAAATTTCCTCGAATGGGACAATGATATTATATATTTCCGCTATTATGAAGTTTCTACATTAGGCACTGTCTTCGTATTTATATTATATATATATATATATATACATAAAAAAGTTTTTCGAGGGAAAAGCAGTTTTTTTTCCATTTCACCTAATATGACAATGAACTTGTAAATTAGAGAGACTACGGATTTTGGATATTTGACTATATCTTTGTCAATACTATTATATTTGTAAGCTCTTAAAATTGTTAGATCTACTTATTACTACTCGTTAAATCTACTTATTTACTTATCATTAGTATATTTTGTATCCATTAAGCTACTCCAGGTATTCATTTTATTTTCGAAATTAGTAAAAAAATATATGTATAATCTCTGTACATGGTATTTTGATTTCAATGACTTACAAAATTCTCAAAAGCAGCATTAAATATATAATTATCCAGTTAGTTTTAAATTATTGAGCTCATTTAGAATAAAGTGAATTTAGTTTAAAATGCGAATTCTATGTATTTATTTTAAATATAAAAGTTTAGTTAAAAACGCCATTTTTCCTTTTAGCCTAAATTTTACAAGGTACTTTCAGATTTGCAAACATATGAAAAACAACATTTTAGACATATTTTTATTCATTCAATTATATTAAAATCGTTAGTAGTTTATAGCTTAAAATACAATCTTAAATCTATTCCCGCTATTTCTTTTTTAATAAAAAATTATTTCGGGTGTAAAAGTCCTTATTTTCTGCTTTTCATCCCAAATTCCACTTTGAATTTGGGTTGATGTCAAATTTCGAAAATTTAACTATAACATTTTAAATATCCCTAATATAGAAATTATACCATTCGTTTAGCATATAATGCACGTCTCTAAAGGTATTACATGCATTACTTTAACTATAAAAAATATAAATTCAGAAAAATAAAAATATTGTTTGGATATTATTTTTTATTTAAGTCATTTCTTGGGAACATGGATTTTTAAAATTTTCACAACTTCAAAACTGAAGTATCTGCTAATAACTGCATGAATTCTAGAAAAACAATTTTCTGAAAAAATCCTATCTATTAAAACAATTTTGTGTACTGAATATAATAATGAATAGAAGGACTACTAAATATTTTGAATTCATTTATTGTATAATAAAAAATATTTTTGGTTTGTAAATGACCTTCATATTTAGTTCAAATTATGAGTCAAATGCAAATTTTTTCATCCAATGTCATTTGTATACCCATTCGTTGGGAACGTTTTTAAGAGTACATGTGTATAAGATATTATGTAGTCTTTAGAGATAAAATCACAGATGTTATTCACAAAAAATAACAGTTTCTAAGGACACAAATTCTGAAAAATTAACGTAATAAATTTACATAAAAAATAGCCTATTTGTACAGTTTAATTTACACATGACATATGCTTTGGAATTGGTGTGAAGCCATCATACATATGCCCCTCCACCAGGAAAGTTCAGAAAGTACATCAGTAAATTTTGAATTTTTACAGATTCTAACAAAGGCTGAAAATATACTTTATCACAAAATTTACAGTTTATTTAAAAAATGGATTATATACTCATGCTATAACATTGCATAACATTGTTGGATAACATTGCTTATTTTTTACAAATAAATTTATGGAATTTTCTCTAATAACATGGAAATTATTTTTAATTTGTGGAACTATAATATTAGTCAGTAAGTTCAAAATTGTCTAATCCTTCATAATTTTAAACTTACAATAAAAGAAGTTATGTATGAAATTGTTATAAAATAATATATAATTGTACAAACAATTCTTAATTTAAAAGAATTTGCTCAAGAAATTGCAATTTCATTTTTTCTTGCAATATGTGTAATTTAGCTATAGCTTTGTAAAAGCTAGGAAACCCCTTTTACATTTAAATTAATTATTATTATTTTACTTGTACAAAATATAAATACAAAAACGTCTTTAAAATCTTTCTAGATATTTTTTAAAATCTATTATATAATAATAGATTTTAAAATCATCAGGATTGGTTATTTCTCTTTTATAATTTCATTATTTAAAATATAAATCACAACTCCTCACATATTATGGTTCAAACTTTGACAAATATGCATGCCTCTGCATATTTTCAGACTAATTATTTCTTTTATAAAAGACAGATATTTTAAGTGCTCTTTAGAAACTATTTTCCTTTCAATATTAGTTTGCAGAAAGTTTATTGACATAAGAATAAAATCGACTGCTTTCAAACATGTTTTACCACAACTTAAGTAGCGTTTCCTTTCTGATTAAACTATTTGCAACGTTCACATTTTATAGCATCATGTCTGTATTCCAAGATCATCATCGATTCAAAAATTATCTTTGCTAGAAATATTAAGATGAACAGTTTTGTGATATTGCATGCTTCTCATATCTTTCTCTATTTAAGTACATAAGTCTGAATTTCAAATATTTATAAGACATTAAAACTTTGGAACTTTGAAATTGTTTAAATAGGGCAATTTTAATGTTTTTAAATCACACTTAATATATATATTTTTTTTATTTTCAAGCAATTTATTACTTTTTCTAAGGAACATTAGTAAAATAATTATCACAAATTTATTATATTCAATTTGTATTTGATTAAAAGTATAAAAAGTAAATAACTCTCTATTATTTTTGAAAGAAAACTTAAAAAAAAATTAACAGAATAATTCTCGTATTTGTTTTCATTTAATTAATTTGATAACTTCATCAGGACATATTCATATTTCTTCGACTTAAATTAAAAAAAAAAAAAGTTTGGGGAAATTTATTCAGCATGTACTTCTATTTATTGATTTATTTTTATGTTTTAACTTTATACAATACAGATGGAAAAAAATAATACGAAAAAATTGAGAATTACCTATGTCAAATGAAAAATATTTTTTCTTGGAATCAATTAAAATTCCAGCCTTAGTGGAATAATCTTATCTAAAATAAGGGTTTAAATTTCAAAATAGTACTGTGCCAAATAATAATTTGACACTATATTATTAATCAGCAACTTTAAAATTTTAATTTCTAAGGAAATGAAAGGTTTGACAAATAATAAATATTAACAAAATATTATTTGTTAAGATTTTGGAATCCTAAAATTTCAAACTTACAAATGATTAAACTTGAAAAATAAATAGTTCCAATATTCAAAATGATTGTTTATTAAGTATAAATTAAATCCTTTCCTCAGATATAGAAAATATTTAACAAGGTTAAAATTTGTTAACTTTTTGAAATCTCCTAAATATAATTTTAAGCGTTTTTGATAATTATGCTGATGTTTATTTATGAAAACTATTTAAATGTTATTTAATGAAAAAGAGATAATTATGTCAATAAAATCTTTAAAAATTATCATCGCAAAAATAATTTTCTTATTACATGTGTTAAGTGGAAATGAAATGATAAAAACCAGCAAGTTTTGATTTATTTTGTTAAAATAGGAACTATGGTATTCAACTAAATCTTGCATTCCCAGAAATATATAAGTGGGAGATAATATTTAAATAAGCAGACATTTATATCTTGAATAAAGAATAAAAAAAGAAGATTAAGTAAATTATATAAACTTATCTATTGTTTATCAATTATATTTTAAAATATTTTAAACAAAATTTTGGTAAAAATGCATTTTTACTATTCTAGGAAGTATCATTGTTTTAATCATTAAAGTTTCCATAATCATATTTTAAATATTATTGCATATAATGTTTAATATTATTTAATAATTAATTTTTTTAACAAATTGGGGAATCACAAACTTAGTATGCGTTAAATTTTATAGTTACAAGCATAAATAAGTATTTTAAATTTTTAATTTAAATGATAAGTATATAAACACGATTTTTTTTCCAACATATATACACAAATGCAATTTATGGCAATGAAAAACAAATTTTAATAATTTAAATGTTTATAATATGACTTTAAATTATTTTTAAATTATTTATAAAAATTGATAATTATAAGATTACATCTTATGATCAAAAACAATGTATAGAAATATATCAGATGAACTATTTGTGGTTCATATTTTTTCGTTATAATCAATGCAATGACAGTAATTTTGATAAAAATTTTCATTAAAAATGTTGAAATATTTGAAAATTGAAAGATTGATGTACTAAAAGTAAAAAAAAATGTAAATATATTCAATGGAACTCTATAAATGATATTAC
>JAPDSC010030677.1:37873-58475 GCA_026290005.1 Latrodectus geometricus | reverse complement strand
AAATGCTATTTATTTCACTGTAGTCTAATGCCATTGTCTTGTGGCACAGACAATGGCATTAGACTATAGTGAAATAAATAGCAGCATATTTTTAGAGCAAAAGTTATTGAGAACTAAATAAAAATGGAAATCTATAATGTGATAGTAAAATCTGTAGTTTTATATAATCGAGTTTATTGGAAAATATTTAAGCGCAAGGGAAACAATTGATACATTTTAAAAGTATATATATTTAAAAAAATATTTTGCAAACTTATTGGCTATAGAAAATCCCCAACAGCAGTTTAGACGACAAATTAAAATGCTGTGCTATTACCAATAACCTTAAAAAAAGAGCTTGTGATGTAGTTGACACAGCCACTGGGTAAAATCAAATGGTACTACTAATATATAACCTATGATGGGTACCTGATTGACTTAGAAAGAGGGGTGAAAGAAAATAATATTTAGGCACATGACTCTAATTAAATTAAAAAAATTGGAATGATCCAGGTAGTGACATGTCACATCATTATTTATTCAAAATAGAAACTCCATTACTTTTGTTATACTTTTATTAATATATTTTAAGATTGTTATATGAACTAGCAGAATTTTTTCAATAAATAAATTTTTAAAATATATGTACTTTTATTTTGAATTACAATTATATTTTAATGTTGCTTTCTACTTTTTCTTGTTCTACAAAACGAAAGAGCATTTAATGAAATTAACCACTATGACTCATGCAAAATCATGTCAGAGTTTTTGATGAGGGAAACTATTTTTTTAAAGAAGCTTTACTTCTCAATTTTACATACTCAATAGCTGATTATTCATTTATGAAATAATAAGAAAGAGTTCTAAATACGCTTTTATTAATTTTTCACATTGAAATTAAATATTAAATAATAGTGATATATATTTTCAATAAAAAACAATCTATATATGTATCTTATAAACAATTAGAATTTTTGAAAGAATGAATCGAAAACTTTTCACTTTGCATAGGTAATTATCTGCTATTCTATTGATCTAAATATTGAATTGTTAAATGTAAATTTCAAAATGAAATATTCCATTATAAAATTTAATTTAAATTATATCATAATTATTTAATTTCTAAAAAATATAAAATAATTATTTAAGAAAATTATATTATTAAATAATATAATTTTATTTTGTAACTTATTTTCACATAACATCTTAACATTACATTATTTAATACTAAATACAAAGAAATATTTCAAGATATTTTTAATTCTGAATTTTGGAATACATATAGGCAAAATTGAAAATTTTCTTACCATACAATGTTATTGTTAATTTTAAAACATAAATATATATCTTTTCAGAATATGAAAAATTTAACATATTTTAAAGTAATATATGTTGAAACCTCTTTCTTAAAAGTATTGGAAGATAACATAGGCTTACTTAATATTAAAACAATATATTTCTAAAATTAAAAAACTGCTTTAAAATTCATTAAACCCTGAAATTCATTAAAAGTTAAATGTAATAATAATAAAAATGTAAACTTTCTTAAAAATAAAATTCTATATTTAATAAGTTTGATTATAGATTTTTGTAAAAGATCACAAGATTAAATTTTTTTTAAAGAGCTGAAACTGTGCTCATGAAAATTCGGTGCATATTCATATTGATTTCCAAATTAAATGTATTGAAATACATATTTATTTATTTTTTATAAACACAACGTTCAAGTAAAAAGCATGAAAACCATAAAAATCAAGAACCCATTTCTATGAACTTATACTTATCTATTTTGATCTAAATAATATATTGGGTTAAAATATAAATAAAAATATAAATATATCTTTATTAAAATGACTGAATAGAGGCCCAACCTTCAAATACTACAATATTAGAGGCGTATTGTCACAAAAAATATTTTCTAAGAAACTAAATATTGTGCTTGAAAATCCCATGATTATTGCTACTTCTGTTGAAAATTTCTTCACTTTTTTAATGTATCCGATGATTACACACAAAATTCACATGTTTTTTATATTTTGATAAAAATAATTTTCACGCAATGTACACTTCTAAGTTTAATAACAGAATGTAATTAATAACAGAACCCATATAAAACCACATACATTTTTGTTTAGTTACATATTAAAGTAAATAAATTTTTTTCTGTTTTTTCATTTTTAAACTTATTTGATAGCAGTTAAAACAAATGATTTTATTAAAAAAAGCAAAAATGCTTAGTATTATTATAGTTAGAAATTATTAATATTTTACTCTTGTACATTTTTAATCGTGTAAAATTAATTAAACCCACATGCAGTTTAAGCAAATTTTGCAGAAAATACCTTTAACTTAGTCTTGATATCATTTAATGTATCTTATATTGTTTTAAAAAGCACTTTTTTGACACATATAGACAACTGAAATGTATTAATACAATATTAATTTTTTGGATGCCTATAATTTTAGCAAAATTGGTTTAGAATTCATTAAAATACAAACCTATTCATTAGAAAGCTAGTTTATATAAATGTAATAGTTAGAAAATTTTATGCTAAAGAAGCAATGAGGAACGTTTAGAAAACCTACTTCATTGTTTACGTTTCTTATAAAAAATATCTTAAACAAAACTATGTCTGTTTTGAGTAATTAAATGAAAAATATCAGAGGAAATAATTTAGGAGCTAATTTGTTAATTTAATATTTATTCAAAACACAATTTTTAAGTATATAGAAAAAAATAACAGCATTTGTAGGTACTTAATTAATATGTCACATGTAAGTTGAATAAATCTTCAAATTTGCCAGAGAGCTGAATAATTCTTCTGAGTATCATGGTGAATATGATAACTTTCTTCAATGATTATATTTTCTTTCACATTTTACTTTAGGAATGCACATTCAAAATTATTGAAAGTTTTGTAAAACGTTTCAGGCCAAAAGTTCTTTAAATGATATAATATACACATTTTAAGAATCCTTATCAAAAATAAATTTCCATATAATTTTCCATAAATAATTCTGTTTCTTTTTATAGAAATAACTTCAAACCATAATATTGAAAAAATAAATATTTTTGAATTTCTGGAACAACTATTTATTCTCTTCATAATATTTAGTAACATTCTTATGAAACTCATTTTCAACATTTCCCTTGATTTACTCTCACCTAGAATGACTGACTCGAATTTAATTTCAAAACTTTTCCTAAATTATATTTTAAATATTCCTCTAAAATGAAAACAAATATTTGTCATGTATGTATTAAAATATATTACATTTGAAATTTAAACAAGATAAATTTATTTTTATTCCCTGTGAACAAAGGAAAGAATGTAAATAAAATAAATTCTCCAAATTACAATTGCCATGTTTAAAATTTTGTAACGTTTTGCCTTGAGTTATTTAAAATAATTCAAATCTACGGAATCAGTGGTTATACAATTTAATGTAAAGAAAACTATATACTTATCATGATAATCGAGCAGTTATTTCACATATAATGTTTTATTTTTAAATTTTTCATTATATTCAATGAATTTGGACTAATACATTTGAATGTAACTGAACAATGTATTCTTAATTAACAATTATCATTTCTTTCTTAATTTGAGCTTTTATATTACAAAATTTTAAAATTTGTGTAATTTGTAACTCACCACTAAATTCTGCTGAGTAAAACGTATCCAAAGCTCCATTTTTAATTTGTATATTTTATATTTCCCTTTATGCATTCATTTATGCATTACGTTATTCTGATATCTTTAAGAAATTTCATTGTGAATTAGCGACTACTGACGACACACAGGAAAATTTTATCCAAATAAATATTACTGTGAACATCTTAATAATCATTTAACGTAGAATAACATGTGCCATTCAATCTATAAACTGCAAAGAAAAGCTATTTAAAGGAAAAAAAATAGCAAGTTAAAGTCAGATACATCCCAACAGATTTTATTAATATTATTTATTCAGCATTCTTAAAAGAGCCAGTGCAATGACATCACACATAAGTGTAATAATATAAATAATAATGTTAATAATAATAATAATAATGTTAATAATAATAATAATATAATATGAATAATAATATTCAATATATTATTATGTCCTATCAATTTGTTTTGATCCAAGTAGATATCTCTTGAAGTGTAAATTTCCTCTTCGTGAATCCTTTTTTAAAGAAGACTGATTTATTATAATGTATTGCATATTATTTATCAACCAAAGAAACTTCTGCTTTCGATATGGAAGGTAAATTTAATGTCCATCACACATTCTCATAAAAAAATGTGTTTCAAATTTTATTTTTGCTTCTAGACAATATTTTACATATGATTATTGACTGATATGTTTACATGATAAGAACAACTTGATGGCATTAAATTTTATTAGGAAAAAAAATTGTGCACAATGATAATGCACAAAACAATAAACAACCTTCAATGATAATTGTATAGATATTTCTTAGAGTAATATCGGTATGGGTGAAAAAAAAAATGTGTATTGGATAAATAAAATATGTATACATATATAAGCAAAAGTTGGTAAACTTTTACTGCTTGAGAAAAATGTATTGCATTGGTTGAGAAAAAAGAAATCCATTATTTTTACGTGAACTTTTTGTAACTTCTTTCAGATTCACTTTGTAAAAAGATTTAAAACAGTTTTCATATAGATATTTAGGTCTTGTGCGAAGCTACGACTGCTGATATGCTGTCAAGTTTGATAATTTTTGATATTTTATAGACATTTTCGACGATGTTGTATCCATGCAAGGTGCATCTTTAGCATCCAAATACCCAAACGGAATCGACGATACCAAAATTGTGCGTCACTGGTTGTTACAGTCATATATAGGACGATAAACACCTTTCACAATTTTAGCCACGTGGTTAGCATTTTCGCCATTATAAAAGAAAAACTAAAATGTATCGAATTTTCTGTTTGTTGTTTACTATTTTTAAAACCTTGTACTCATAACTGAATTAATCAAACAAAATCTGCAATATCATATTTTAGTATCAAATGTCACCTTTCCAATGAGCATAAATTTGAAATTGTTTGACAGATACTTCACGAGATAGCGATAACTACAGACGTCTACCGAAAAAATAATGGATAACATTTCTCCCAAACTAATATAATATATTGTTTTAAATTATTGCGTTGCAAATAGTTTAACACATGTAATAATCAGCTAATTTATCAGGCCTGATAAGTTTCTAATGGACATTTGAAGCTGAATATTTTAATCTTGTAAATCATAGATAGCATATAAGCCTGGAAAAAAACCACAAAAAAAATTTATTTCCTATATATTTAAAGCAGCAAAATTGTTTTGTTTTTTATCTTAAATTAGAAACTTACGTTATTTATGAACTTTTCACTTTTATAAGAGTTTTAATGATAGGAAAGTTTTATCATTTTGTGTCACAGTATATAAAAATAAATTATTTATATTAAGTTTTTTGACTGAAATTCTTAACTTTCGTATATGTAGGTTATGTTTTTTAATGATATTTTTATGATTTGATGATTAATTTATGTTATCAATTATTTTTCAAATGTTACACGTGAATTGTTAAAGTCTGCTACCTTTTATATATTCTATTACTCTACACGTTTTAAAAATGCATCTTAGAATTTCCCTGAATTCAATTTTATCCAGTGTTGAAATGATAGAGATAGACGTAATATTATGCATGCGTGTATATTAGCATCTTCTAGTCTATTCTCGAGTGACTGCTGTATGCTAAGAAAAGTTTCCCCAGAAGGCAACACGTGTCGAAGATGCATCGTTTTATCAAGTCTTAGATTATAGCGTATCGAATATATTATCTTAGGTCATAGTACACATAAAATGTGATCTAACATACAAGTATTGGTTGGATATAATGCCAAAACTCGAAGCAAGTACTTATATTAAAAATTGTGCTATTACACTATAAGCTTTAATAGAAACTAAAATTAAATATATTATCCAATATTCAAATATACTTTTTAGTGTGAAGACAGGATACATTCATGAAATAGAGTTTTGAGTACCACTTTTTTCAAATTGACTTTGAAAAATATTATTACATGCTTCTAAATTTATTTAAGAGATTGATCTTCATTATCAACTTTACTTTAATCATGAAACAATCATTTTGGACAACATTGAATTTTATAGACTAAATATAATTGGAATTTGTCAAAGTGTACTTATTAAGGAATGCAATAATTATTAATCATTGTTAATGTTAAACAGAATCAATTTCTTTATTAAATTATTTTAAATAAATATTTAAGTTATTTATTTTCCTCACAGGAATACTTTTATTTGTTTAGCCTTAGTACAAAATATTTAAATCCTAATATGAATTAATTGGCTGTTACTTCTTTTATTTCTTCATATTAATTTGAGCAAAATATACCATCCTATATAAATTTATTTATTCAATAAAAGGTATAAATTCGCGTTTACATGCATTTGATATCACTTATTTATTTTCTTTTTTTTAAACTCTTTCGTAACTTTTATAAAAGGATAATATTAAATGCGGAAATTAATTAAAGTTTAATAATAATCACTTAAATACAGATAATAATCATTTGTGACAAAATGTAACTTCTACTTGTTTACTTTGTTCATCCGTAATAACATAATATTGAAAAATTGGTATTGTAGACCCTCTGGCAATATGATTTGAAATACGTGCTGTTTTTTATGTACCAAATTATTTTGTTCAAAATTAATGACAATTTATCTTGATCAAATTAATTCGACTGCCAAATACACTTCCATTAATACATGATCCAGTGAAAAATCTACAATCATATTGAAAAATTATTGCTTTATCGAGTGATATGGACTTTAGATGCTTAAATTCAGAAGAGTAAATCTATATGATTAAATTACTGATTTTCCATTTATAGAAAAAATACACTATCTTTGAAAGGAATAAAATAAAAGGTAGAATTCCAGTATATACGCCATAAAATTAAGAAAACAATGAGTAGAAAATATCCTGTATTGCCTAAATATGGGCTTATAAAAAATTTACAACAGGGGTTTATATGATTTTTTGGATGAAAAGAATAAATATACACTTATATAGAATATATAAGCCATAGACGAAGTCAGTCGCAAATATGATACAAATGTATACTTTAAACATTTATATTTTATGGAAAATCAACAGTTTGTTAATGCTTTATTGAGTCAGAACATATACATGGCTTAGACACCTAGATGTAATCAATAGTGACAATACATTTTACACAACTGATTCAATATATATAGACTTAACAAAAATATAAATGTACAAATTTAAGAAACTAAGCTTTTACTTTGCTTAACAATGAGGGCAACCACATAAAACATCCCTTTCAATAAAATGTTTGGCAGTAAAAAAGCAAAATAAACTTACAGAATGACTTAAATCAAGAATTAATTATACAATTGCTTGTTAAATTTCAATTTAATTTCGAAAAGTTAAGTGCTTATACATGGATTTCATTGAAGGTTACTTTTATATTTCTGATTTAATATAATTTTTGCCCTTAAATTTGACTAGTTAAAAGTTTTTAGCTTTTAAAATAGAAGAAATGTATGCAGAAATCATTGCTTTGAAAAATATAATATTAATAATTAATAATACAATTGCTTAGTAAATTTCAATTTAATTTTGCAAAGTGCTTATACATAGATTTCATTGAAGGTTACTTTTATATTTCCATTAATAATTACGGAAGAAATTCAAGAAAAAAGGAGGAATAATAAATAAATAGTGTTTTATTCAAAAAATATTCAGAGAAATGTTTATATTATCATGTAATGACAAATTGCAAACTTAAAGTATCAAATTCTGGATGCTATCTTGTTATGTATATATTGTAACATAAAAAAGAATATATTTATAAAATTAAAATTGCAGTTTGATTCAAATGGTATGTTTAAAAAAGATATTTTGACTTTCATTATAAAATTTTTCTGTCTCCAATGAAAATACATCATTAAAAGTGAGGATAAAATGAAATAGCATAATAATTATAAGTATTATAGTAACACATATTACATAATTTTATTTTTAAGAGTTTACATATTTTTAAAAAATTAAAAAATAATTAACATATTAAAAAAATACAAATATAACAAAATATCTGATACAGGTATCTTCGTTTTTCAAATAAAGTTTACGATTACCTAAATTATGAATATCTCCGCATTTGAAAACGTACGCAATTTTTTTTCATAATGCAAAATTATTATGCAACTTTTTTACATCAAAGAATATTGCTTACAAAATAAAGGAACTCTTATGTTGCACAGTAAAATTAAGAGAGTAAAAAAAACCTATGTTAATACAGATGACTAATATGACATTTGAGTAAATTAAGCCCTTTTAATAACACATATATTATAATCTCTTGCCGCCTACTTTGTCTAGTGGTTAGCGAGCTTGATTGCGGATAGGGAGGTCTGGGTTCGAATCCCGGTTTGGGCGTGAATGTACTTTCTCTTTCTCTCTCTTCTTTATTTGACCTTTCCTTGTATGAACGGAGTGTGAATGGTTGCCTACTCTATAAACGGGTTCCTATGGCATGTGTGTACTGAGGAAGTCGGACTCCACACCCAGTTGCGGTTCAGGTGAAAGTGTGGAGCAATGCACCCATAATGCCAGTATGGCTGGCACTTGACAAAGAAAAAAATATAATCGATTTTATTTCTTATACCCCTTTAATACATTTTTAAGTACAGACCTGTGGATAAATTACTTATTGTGGCCATAGAATAATATTTTAAGACAGTTAAATAATTTAGCTAGTTAAAACTTTAAAAGATTTATTTAAAAATCTTTTAAATTTACATGATTTTTTAAATGATACATTTAAAACTTTAGATTTTATTGTAATTACACTCATCAGTCACTCAGCAGGTCTCAAAAGATGTCTCTATATTCCCAATATTATGAAGAAAAAGGTTTTTTTTTCTGATTGAGTTGGGAAAAATTAAAAAAGCAAAGAAAAATAATTCAATTGTTAATTATAAAGTATATTTCAAATAAGTGAAGCTACTAAAAATAATACAATAGGATATAAGACACTTTCCTGTATTTATATTTCTTATAATTTATCATATATTAATTTCAATTGTTTTCTTAGCTATTAGATGTGTACTTCTAAAAAAAATGGAAGCTTACAGCAGCAAAACAGTTGTTATAAAATATTTTAAAGATAAATGTGTTTTATTTTTTTAATTATTCTATGGGAAGTTTTTATTTTTAAATAAACAAATGGGTTTTCCTTTAACATTAAAATATAGATGCTATGCAATTTCGACCAAAATTAATAAAAAATTGTTTTCATATATTTTTTTGCATAATTTAAATAAATAATTATTATTTAATCTAGCGTTTCATTCAATTAACTTAATTGATTATGCAATAACGTATGCAAAATGTGACGAAAACTGGAAATTATATTCAGCACATTTTACATGAACACATTTTATAATTTCTTAATTACATAAATGTTTTACTCCATGTATTTATATCATATTTATCTTACAAAAATGTTAACTAACTTAATTATTAATAATTATTTACATTATATTTATATTTAGTTTGAAATTTTATTAAAGAAAAGTAAAATAGAATTTGATGTAATAATATTCATAATTTATACAATCTAATTTTATATTTATCTATTCATACTGAAATTTTACAATTAATCCATTAGCTTATAAATTCAAATTTCCTATGAAGCTGTGATTCGTGTCTATAATAAAATATTTTGGAAGAGACTAACATTTTTAATAAATTAAGTATAATGTTTCATATTTAATTTAGATTTTAATTATATTTATTAAAACCACTGACTCAATTTTTAAAATCAAAATTTATGCAGAAAATGATACTTTTCATATTTAATTTAATGCACTTTCAAAATACTTTCTTAATATGATTAACGTAAATGTGCACTGTCTTGTAAAATAATAATATATATTTTGCATTTCGCTCAGTTTTAGATTCCATCCATCCTTTATATATATATATATATATATAATTAAAAAGTTACTTAGATTAAAAGGTTTTATGAGATAATTTAATAGAAATGATTAATAGAAATATAATAAAATACCACTAGAAATAAAAACAATGACATTTTATGTAATTTATAAACTCTAATGCCGATTTTTGAATTCGTCTTAGTATATTTTGGGTAGTTTTAATTGAGTATGTGTGCTATAACAAATATTGAATGCATATATTTACATATATATAAAGAAATATTTAATTGAATGTATAAATTTATTAAATTTTATATTCTTAAAGCATCATCAATGTATATTCTAATTCACTTAGAAACATTTCTATTGCTATAAATTATTTACAAAACATTCTGTGTTTTCCGCGAATTGTATCGTTAATAAGATGAACCCGAATTACATTGTGCTTTTTTGACTTTTTAATTAAGTCAAATTTAGCGATCAGCGAAAAGTATTTTCTCTCAAATAAAGAAATATCAATAAATATACTTTTTGGTTTTAAAAGAAATATTCATTTATTGTGCTCCATATGCAAAAATTGATATGATCATCTGATGTGGTCCTATATTTTTTTTCAAGCAATTTCCCTTGAAAAAAAAAAAAAAAAAAAAAAAAAAAAAAAAAAAAAAAAAAAAAAAACCTTGAGTGTGAAACATATAAAAATGTTAAATTATTGTAAGCATTTTATAATGAATTTGTTCAAGTCTATCCGAAAGATAAGAAATGTTGGGTTTCAGCAAAAATCATTTTACAAAATTAAACATTAACGTTGAAAATTTATTTTCTGTGAAATTTTATATATGTAAAGATTATTTTACTATTATATGAATAGTTATTTTTATAGATTCCAAATTAAGGTAATTACGCTACTCGCCATTAAAATTGCTACACCAGGAAGAAATGCAGATAACAAAATGATATTTATTGGACAAATATATTATATTATAAAAAACAAGTGATTAAATTTTCAAAAAATTTGGCTGGATAGATCCTGAGATATCAGTACCCAGAACAACCACCTCTGGCAGAAATAACAGCAGCTATACGCCAGGGCATTGAGTCAAACAGATATTGGAATGCATATGCAGGTACAGATGCCCATGCAGCTTTAACACGATGCCACAGTTCATCAACAGAAGTGACTGGCGTTTGGTGACGAGCCAGTCGCTCGGCAATCATTGACCAGACGTTTTCTATTGGTGAAAGATCTGTCCAGGGCGACAGCAGAACATGTTCCGTATCAAGGAAGGTCCGTACAATACCTGCAATATGCGGTCGGGCATTATCCTGCTGAAACGTAGGGTTTCGCAGGGCTCGAACAAAGGGTAGAGCCACGAGTCGTAACACACCAGAAATGTAACGTGCACTGTTCAAAGCACCGTCAATGCGAACAAGAAGTGACCGAGACGTGTATCCAATGACACCCCATACCATCACGCCAGGTGATGGGCCAGTATGACAATGACGAATGCTTGCTGCCAGTGTGCGTTCGCCACGATGCCGCCAAAAACGGATGCGATCATTATGATGCTGTACACAGAACCTGGATTCATCTGAAAAGATGACGTCTCGCCATTCGTGAGCCCAGGTTCGTCGTTGATCACACCATTGAAGGCGCTCTTGTCTATGACGCAGCGTCAAGGGAAGCCGCAGCCACAGTCTCCGAGCTACTGCAAACGTCGTCGAACTGTTCGTGCAGGCACTTGTTGTCTTCCAAACGACCCCGTTTCTTGACTCACGGCTCGTGACGTTGCACGATCCATTATGGCCATGCGGATAATATGCATGTCTTCTCTGCTGCTAGTGATAGGTGGCCGTTGGGATCCCGCATGGCGTTCCGTATTACCGTCCTGAACCCATCGATTCCATATTCTGCTAACAGTCATTGGATCTCGACCGACGCGAGCAGCAGTACTGCGATAAGATAAACCGCAATCCCGGTACGCTACAATTCGACCTTTATCAAAGTCAGAAACGTGCTGGTACGCATTTCTCCTTCTTACACGAGGCATCACAACAACTTTTCACCAAGCAACAACGTTCAAATGCAATTTGTGTATGAGGAACCGGCTGAACAATTTCCTCATTTAAACAAAATGTAGGTTTCTCTAATGGCGCCTGCTTTGTCTGAATGCGCTGAAAAGCTAATCATTTGCATATCACAGAACCTTCTTTCTTTCGTATAAATTTCACGTCTGTAGCATGTTGCCTTCTTGGTGTAGCATTTTTAATTGCCAGTAGTGTAGTTGGTATAAATTTTAATTTACATTTGTTTTTAAAAATAATCACTTTTTTATTAATAGTATTATCAATTGATATTCTTTTAAGTAAAAGACATCAATTATATAATTATTTTAATCATTTCAGAAGTTATGATATTCTTCAATTATATTTTTCGTATTAATGTGTTATTATATATATGTGGCTCTGATAAATAATTTTACATATTGACAACCTGATAAAAGCTTGATGAGAACTAAATATTCTGAAAAACTCAAACTTCAAATCTAATCAAATGTGGAAAAAAATAAATTGTATTGAGACATAAAAAAATTCATTTATAACAAATAGATTATTTTTCTTAAATTCTTTCTATTTTAACGCAATAGTTTTGTCCTGCATGGACAATATTTCCTAAGATACCAATTTGCAGCTGCAACATATTTTTTATTTTGAAACAAGATTTCTTATTCGTGCAATTTTGTACAGTTCAGTTATTTCGAGAAACTTTCAAATAAAAGAGAAAACAAGATCCATTTTTATGCGCAATCATTCCAAAACAAATAAAGACCCATTAAGTGTTATACATTAAGCGTAATTTTTTTCAAGGATAAAAATCCTAGACTTCTTTTTTTTTAACTGTATGCAAATTATAATTGAATTTTAGATAATTCTAATTACTTTCCATTTTTGAGAAAGTTTCAAAAATTGACAAGTTGTACCTTCTTTGAAAATTACCGACTGTTAAAATTATAATATAAAATTTCTTTTTTAATGGATTGAACTGTCAATATTAATCAGGTTTTAATACATACACACGTGTACATAAATTTATGTATCGTTATATGAAAATTGAATTTGCATTGTAAGTTAGAAATAAAATTATTTAAATTTTTGATCTTTGAAAATATGTTTGTTCTTCATTTTGGAAATTTATAAGTAACATATTTTTTTTGAAAAAAAAATCCAATCATAAAAAAACATTATAAAACTAGGTATTTGTTTTTCATAAACATTTATTGTTCATTTATTAATTCCATTTGGAAATTTAATGAAAATAATATCTTTTCCATTAGAACTTATATACCTGAGACTAAAAAGTGAAAAAGCACAAATGGAAGAAAATTTTGTTTTATGTAAATATTTAAACTTCTTAAAATATGTATTATAGACTAGAAAAAAAGCAAATATTTTAATTAATGCAACATAAATCCTGAATTTTTGATATTTTACATTTCTATGTATCCTTTTTAAATAATAGTGATTGAAAGCAATGTTGTAAATTAATTCAATTTGAGAAACTTGAATTCATGTCTTCTTAACTACCTCCTTTCGTCATTCTGAATAATTGTAAATCCTTTGCAACTGACAAAGTGCATTTTCCAAACCTAATTTCTGGCACTCGAATCCATAACAGTGACATTGTTTCGTGATTATGAATGGTATGTGTCCGTCAGAATTCATTACTGCAGAATGTCGCACATCTCCCAACGAGGAATTCATCAACGGAATATACTAAGTACCTCTGACCGCATAAACTCTCCACCGCTTGTCTACTTTATCAATTACTTAAAGCAACTATACAGTTCAGTACAGTTATAAATTTGAATTATTCAGTCTTACACGCGTTATCTTAAGGTATGCGAATATATTCTTAACTAAAATTTACGTTAACGGAATTTAAATTAAATTTACTTGGAACTAGTCAAAGGAAATAAAATAATTTGGGATCTGAGAATATTATTTTCTCGTAAGAAGAAAAGTATGTCGTCATTAATGTTTTAACCATAAAATAAAAAAAATGTTGTCATAAATAAGTTAATGAATAGAAACAAGAGAAACAGTACTTTTATAAATTTATGAATTTAACTAAACTGAATATTGAATACAAAATGTCGGAAAATAATATAAATTTTGAATAGAAATAAATACGAGTAAATTATTGTTTTTAACAAAATAAAGAATGCATATCACAGAATACAGGAAAATATCTTAAATTTTATTTTTTACCTTAATTAATTTTAAAACGAAAATCTTTAATTTATTAATACAAAAAGCAATGAAATTTATAATCTCGCTACCTTTATAAATTTATAAAACAAACAAAGAATTTTAATGTTATTTTCTAATTAGTGTTTATTTATATTAAAAATTATGAAATTTCAATACTAATATTAGACTTTCATTTAAAGTTTACATTCCATTTCATATACTGAATGCTTATAACCAATCATGGAATCATAGTGCGTAATGCCTCGCAAACTTCACCGAGTAAAGATACAGACGCTTCACTTGTTACATAGCTTTAACATTGTCCTTACCTCATCAAAGCAAGTATATAAGGCAATAACGTGTTAATATACACATGATAAATCATAGCAACATATTTTGGATATGAGACGATTGAATGAATCACGGTAGCTTTCAATAGAAACAGTTATACTTAATTATAAGCCATATGTATCCATAATTCTTTGTATATTGCTTATATTTTTAAATAAGAGTCTAAACACACATTTCAAATTATTGAATCCGTAATAACAAACCAAATATAGAAATAATTTTTGGATGCATTTTCATAATGAATTTTAATTGTAATATATGGGAAACATGACATTTGCCTAATTATTTAAGAAGGTGTATATATCCCATGTGGAAAAATATATTTTCATTAGAAAGGTATAACTTTTTAAACTGCCAGAAATGAAGTAATTATTTACTAAGTCTTAGTTGCCATTTTTACATCCTTAATAAAGTAACGTGGATGATAAAATTCGTAGTTGTGCCTTTATGTAAAATTATACCTTGTAAGAAATTACCGTTTTTTTTCATGAAAAAAATGACGTTGTATTTAAATTAATTTTCTCTTGTGTGAAGTAATTAACTCTTAAAAGAATTTAACCTAACATAAGACATTCTGATTTTGTATCACATTCTAGTACTTTTCCACTAAGACACATTATTTTTTTTCCAAAAAGTAATTGTTAAATGAATTAATACCTTAATTTAAAAAAAAACATCATCTTACTTACTTCAAATTCACCTCAAATTATTTCATTCGTTTATTCCCGACTATTTAAAAAACACGACATTTTTTTAATTGTTTATTTATGCAATGTATGTTATAAATGATTATTTAATTAATATGAATCAACTACACGAAACAATTTGTATGCTATTTAATTCTGAAGCTTTAAAATAAAATGTAAGAAAATGATATGCACACCAAATTTACTTATTTACTTATTATCAAATAATAATTTTATCTTAATATACATATTTTTAAATAGAATTGTATTTCCTTTTCTTAAAGACATTCTTGCTTAAAAAATTTGTGACAGTTCATGAATTTATAATTTTCACTAATTATTAAAAAGCTCTATGCTTAAAACTGATATTTTCTCTAATTTTAAATAATACTTAATTAAAAGTTGCTTTTAATCTGATTTGTATAAGTTTATTAAAATTAATAATCGACGGCCAAAATTTGTATAGATATTTTCTTGCTTAATTTATAGTTTCTAATAGGAATAATTTTGGAATACCTATAATTTTAAAGAATTTATAATATAATTTTTATTATTATATAATTACAATTATTATATAATTTAATTTATTTTAAAAAGTTCTTTTTAAATGTAATAAATACAGAAAAATGAGTTCTTAAAACATTTTACCCGATTGATATTAAGAATGAATATCTTGTATAAATTTGTACTTTTAGTGCACGCATTCTACTCATACAAGCAAAAGTGAGCCACCCAACCTGTCTAGTGGTTAGCGTACCTGACTACAGAGGGGTGGTACCTGGGTTCGAATCCTGGCTCGGGCATGGATGTACTTTCTCTCTCTCTTTCTTGTCTTTGTCCTTTCTTTGTTTGTGAATGGTTGCCTACTCTATAAACGGGTACCTATGGCATGTGTGTACTGAGGAAGTCGGACTCCACACCAAATATGGTTCAGTTGGAAAAGTGGAGCAGCGCACCCCATATTGCCAGCCTGGCTGGCACACGACAACAACAAGTAAAAGTGATTTATACGAAGATTATTTGAAATTACATTTTTATTATGAATATTATTAAATAGTGTATGACTATTTATATTGACTTAAGCTTATCAACTTTTTTTTTTTTTTTTTTTTTTTTTTTTTTTTTTTTTTTTTTTTTAAAAGCAAATACATTTATTAAAACATTGGGAGATGAAGTTAAATATGAAAAAAACGATTCCTTATTAATTATTTGTTGACATATACTTATTTTTGTGTTAGTGTTAAATATCCTTAACACAGTTACTGCCAATCACATCCCAACGCGTGACGTTGTGTTAACAGCAAACAAGGAGCAAATCAAGCGCTGTACGTAATGTGGGTTGATGTCTCAGCACAAGCGCTGGAAAATCCTACACTTGTTTTTCATTATCAAGTTCATTTAGTATTGCATTCAGGACATTTCTTCTGGTATTGACATGATGTGACAATTATAAACTACGTATAAATAATCCCGGTTTCAAAATAACTGTTTTTTTATATTTAAAAAAATAATCTTTTGGTATGAGTTATAGAGATGATAGAGCTGGGCCTTCTTCCCGAGAAAAAGAAAAAGTCAATATAATAAGGCACTTACGGATGAAGAAATAGCAAATTTGTTGGCTGAGTTATCGGATGAGTACCCGCGCTATTTTAGTAATGACAGTGAGGAAGAATTCATTCCTCAAACAGATATTTCGGATTCTGATGATGATGAAGAACGAATATTGCAAGAGACTACATGTCAGCAAGATTATTTAACTATGGTGGAAATCGTTACTTGGGAAAATGACTCACCATCAATGAAAAAATTTCCTTTCATAAAATCCGAGGATTTGCTCCATCCTTTTTCAGACAACAAGCCTATAGATTTCTTTCGTCATTTCTTCCCTGGTGGAATCTTGGAAGAAATAGTTGCTGAAACTAATGATTATGCTCATAAACTTTTTCACAGTGCAAAAAAGGAAATATTCTAATATCAATACTTGGAAGGACACCACAAAAGAGGAACTCTTAATATTTCTTGGATTAAAATACATATGGGAGCTATATGAATGAACTATATGCAAGATTACTGGAAACCAAATTCACTGTTTTGTTTAAGTGCATTTTCAGAAAATATGAGCAGGAATCGTATTTTTGCTGTTACTGAGGGCATTGCATTTCACAAAAATCCCAGATCAGAATACAAAACTTCCAAAGAATCGACTGTATAAAATCTGAGATATGGTGAATTTGTTCAACGCGGGAGTATCTGAAATATATTACCCAGAGCATGAGATTAGTTTAGATGAATCAATAGTATTGTGGCTTGGATGGCTTATATTCAGACATTATATACCACATAAACATCATAAATATGGTATCAATTGTACATGATCACAACCTTCGATGGTATATATGGTTCGTAAATTTATGGTATATATGGGCATGATGGATAATTCCGGGGGAAAAGGACATGCTTAAAAAGTCATTATAATTTAATAAAAGGAATACTGTATGTAGGACATAGCATATTTATAAACAATTATAATTACAGCTATGAACTGGCAAAATGTCTTGCTGATAGGGAAACTCATTGCACTGTGACAATCAGAAAGAACAAGACGACATTTCCAAAATATATAAACGGGAAAAAAAACCCCGAAGAAAAGGCAAATTGTAACAAATTATGGTAATGTGATTTTTGCAAAGTGGCAGGATGACCGAGGTGTCACTTAAATTTCCAATGAATTTAAAAATGATATGGTGGAAATAACAAACGAAAGAAATGAAATAAAATCGAAACCTCTACCAGTAATTTTTATAAACAAATTTATGTCCAGTATTGATAAGCAAGCTTAGATGCTTGCTTACTCTATCTTTGTGAGAGAAAATAATTAGGTGGTGCACGAACATATTTGTGCATATTTTGTAAATAATGATGAACAATTTCCACTTTATCCATAATAAGTATTCCAATGAAAATACGTCACTGTATGATAACCGTTTATCCGCGATACTAAGTTTACTGAAACAGCCAACTGTTCTTGATTGATTCTTTGTGTGATCAGATGGAAACTGAACATGTCCTGCGTACATTGGAAGATAAAAAGACGGAAAATTTTTAAGAAAGCAAAGCAAAAGTTGTTTTTTCCAAGGGACACGTAAAGATACAATACATGTTTGCAAATTTTGTGAAGGATCTCCCGGTTTCCGCTTAGATTGTTCAAAGCTAATACAGAAATAGCAATCTAGATGTATCCTTTTTAATAATGTCTATGTAAATTTCTTGTTATAAATTTCTTTTATAATATGTATAATTGTTTGTAATACTTATTTATATAAAAATGATGTGTACTATTTATTTTTCTTAATTTTAACTTATGTTTAACATTCCAGGCGCCAGCGCGTTATGTGGCACTTGAGGAAAATTTTGTTATGCATGTGCCAATCGTGCGCTAGCTCATATTTAAAAACTTCATTAATAAAAGGCTCAAATAATACTTAAAATATCACATAATTATCTTTATAATATTTTTAAATCATATTTCTTATAATAAATATGTTGGCATCTGGGTACAATTTACTTGTATATGGGAGGCAATCACTATCAGTCTAACTCATATGAGTGACAGTCAATGTGCTAAGCTTAAAATTATCAAATCTTCACCAATAACATCCCTATACAATCACATAAATCTTTAAACAGTAACTATATTGAAATGAATTAAATTAAGAGCGGTAAATTTATCATTTATAGCACACAATCCATTATTATTTCCTATATGGTTAATAACACACCATTTTTCCAAACCCAAAATTTTGATTTTTAAATTTCATAAAAAATTTAAAAATTGCAGAATTTATTTAAATTCATAATGAGCATTTAAGTAGACAATTTACCAATTTATTTTAAAATTAAAATATTTTTCTTTCTACTCCTAATTTAATTTTAAATCATTTTATATAATTTCTAAGAATTTTAAGTGATATAATTATTATCATCTATAACAGTTTTACATATAATATATTTTATATTCTGCTTATATATATAGTATATTATATATTAAAAATAATAATAACAATAATTAAGAAAAATACTATCAATATAAAACACTGAAATAAAAAGGAAATTACATTAGTATTGTGTATTCAAATAGTTCATAAAGATGAATATTTAAATTTGTTATTTTATGTTTAAAAATTTCATATGAAAAAACTTAAAAAAAAGTTCAAAAGTAATCAGTAACTTTAGAGTATTGTGTACAATTCAAAATTATTATGAATATCTTGATTGATTTTAAACAATACACCCTTAGGGGATGCCTTAAAAGCATTCATAAATATGCATTAAACTACTGCCAATGACTTTCATTAATTCCTAATTTATATCCTCATAAAATGAAAAATCTTGATTAACTTTAAACTAAAATTCCAAAATTTATGAAATGGTAACTACGTTTATTTTAATTTAATGAAAGTAAGTTTTATAACTTGCAAAGCCTCATTAAATGCCTCTAAATATTTCATGCAACTTTCATGTTTAATGAGGTCAAACTTAATTACTTAATGGCTCTCGATTCTTTCGTTACTTCACTTCAATTTTTCTCACTATAAATGAACGAAGCTACTTCAAAGAAAAATAATTTTACGAAACATTAGGGATTTAAATCAAACATCCATTAATAGTGATATCGATGTAAAAGCTGGACCTTCATGCATTTAATGTGCTTCTAAATTTTATCTCGTCATTTAGCCACATAGGAAAAAAGAAATCTTTCGCATAAATAAATAAAATCCTAAAATTATTTTTAAATTTCTTGTTTTACGATCAGTATAGATTTAAAAAGGGTATGAAGCAATAAAATTTTATTATAAAGCCACAAACGAAATCATCATCAAAATCTAGGCAAATATTTAACAATTGAATTTAATAACATTTGTTCTCAAGTTATTGTACGTTTTTAAATGAAATTACATACATAACTTATTAAATTATAAATATAGTCGCTTTATTTTTTTAATATAATAAATATTCATTTAAGATATTAACCATAAATATGTAGAGAATTATAAATGTATGTAAAAGAAGGTTTGCTAATATTGATATAAATTAATTATTAGTTTGCCTTAATAATTTTAAATACTTTGGTGAAAATCTTAACAACCATTGAAAAAGAATCCAAAAGGAAATCACTACGATTAATTTTGTATATAAAATATCATTAAATTGAGTGTCTTTCAAGGTTTCAAACACATGCTTAGAATAATATTCAAAGTAAGAAGGAAAGAATGAAGTGTAATTCTACTTAGTTATATCAATATTAGCAAACCTTCTTTTACATACATTTATAATTCTC
>JAPDSC010030677.1:10127-27917 GCA_026290005.1 Latrodectus geometricus | reverse complement strand
TTTTTTATGATTATAGTTTTTTTTTTTTTTTTTTTTTTTTTTTTTTTTAAATGTTACTTATAAATTTCCAAAATGAAGAACAAACAGATTTTCAAAGATCAAAAATTTAAATAACTTAATTTCTAACTTACAATGCAAATTCAATTTTTATATTACGATACATAAATTTATGTACATGTGTGTATGTACTAAAACCTGATTAATATTGACAGTTCAATCCATTAAAAAAGAAATTTTATATTATACTTTTAATAGTCGGTAATATTTAAAGAAGGTACAACTTGTCAATTTTTGAAACTTTCTCAAAAATGGAAAGTAATTAGAATTATCTAAAATTCTATTATAATTTGCATACAGTTAAAAAAAGGAAATCTAGGATTTTTATCCTTGAAAAAAATTACACTTAATGTATGACACTTAAGGGTCTTTATTTGTTTTGGAATGATTGCGTATAAAAATGGATCTTGTTTTCTCTTTCATTTGAAAGTTTCTCGAAATAACTGAACTGTACCAAATTGCAGGAAAAAGAAAACTTGTTTCAATATAAAAAATATGTTACAGCTTCAAATTGGTATCTTAGGAATTATTGTCAATGCAGGACAAAACTATTGCGTTAAAATAGAAATAATTTAAGAAAAATAATCTATTTGTTATAAATGGATTTTTTGATGTCTCAATACAATTTATTTTTTTCCACATTTGATTAGATTTGAAGTTTGAGTTTTTCAGAATATTTAGTTCTCATCAAGCTTTTATCAGGTTGTCAATATGTAAAATTATTTATCAGAGACACATATATCTAATAACACATAAATACGAAAAATATAATAGAAGAATATCATAACTTCTGAAATGATTAATATAATTATATAATTGATATATTTTACTTAAAAGAATATCAATTGAAAATACTATTAATAAAAAAGTGATTATTTTTAAAAACAAATGTAATTTAAAATTTATACCAACTACACTACTGGCAATTAAAATTGCTACACCAAGAAGGCAACATGTTACAGACGTGAAATTTATACGAAAGAAAGAAGGTTCTGTGATATGCAAATGATTAGCTTTACAGAGCATTCAGACAAAGCAGGCGCCATTAGCGACACCTACATTTTGTTTAAATGAGGAAATTGTTCAGCCGATTCCTCATACACAAATTGCATTTGATCGTTGTTGCTTGGTGAAAAGTTGTTGTCATGCCTCGTGTAAGAAGGAGAAATGCGTACCAGCACGTTTCTGACTTTGATAAAGGTCGAATTGAAGCGTATCGGGATTTTGGTTTATCTTATCGCAGTATTGATGCTCGTGTCGGTTGAGATCCAATGACTGTTAGCAGAATATGGAATTGATGGGTTCATGACGGTATAACGGAACGCCATGCGGGATCTCAAAGGCCACCTATCACTAGCAGCATAGAAGACATGCATATTATCCGCATGGCTGTAATGGATCGTGCAACGTCACGAGCCGTGAGTCAAGAAACGGGGTCGTTTGGAAGACAACAAATGTCTGCACGAGCAGTTCGACGACGTTTGCAGCAGCTCCGAGACCATGGCTGCGGCTTCCCTTGACGCTGCGTCATAGACAAGAGTGCCTTCAATGGTGTGATCAACGACTAACCTGGGTGCACGAATGGCGAGACGTCATCTTTTCAGATGAATCCAGGCTCTGTGTACAGCATCATGATGGTCACATCCGTGTTTGGCGGCATCGTGGTGAACGCACACTGGCAGCACGCATTCGTCATCGTCATACTGGCCCATCACCTGGCGTGATGGTATGGGGTGACATTAGATACACGGCTCGGTCACCTCTTGTTCGCATTGACGATGCTTTGAACAGTGCACGTTACATTTCTGGTGTGTTACTACCCATGGCTCTAGCCTTTATTCGAGCCCTGCGAAACCATACGTTTCAGCAGGATAATGCCCGACCGCATGTTGCCGGTATTGTACGGACCTTTCTTGATACGGAACATGTTCGGCTGTTGCCCTGGCCAGCACGTTCTCCAGAACTTTCACCAATAGAAAACGTCTGGTCAATGGTTGCCGAATGACTGGACTCGTCACCAAACTCCTGTCACTACGGTTGATGAACTGTGGCATCGTGTTGAAGCTGCATGGGCATCTGTACCCGCATATGCAATCCAATATCTCTTTGACTCAATGCCCTGGCGTATAACTGCTGTTATTTCTGCCATAGGTGGTTGTTCTGGGTCCTGATATCTGAGGATCTATCCAGCCAAATTTTTTGAAAATTTAATCACTTGTTTTTTATAATATAATATATTTGACCAATAAATATCATTTTGTTATCTGCATTTCTTCCTGGTGTAGCAATTTTAATGGCGAGTAGTGTAATTACCTTAATTTGGAATCTATAAATATAACTATTCATATAATATTAAAATAATCTTTACATATATAAAATTTCACAGAAATTAAATTTTCAACATTAATGTTTAATTTTGTAAAATGATTTTTGCTGAACCTCGACATTTCTTATCTTTCGAATAGACTTGAACAAATTCATTATAAAATGCTTACAATAATTTAACATTTTTATTTGTTTCACACTCAAGTTTTTTTTTTTTTTTTTTTTTTTTTTTTTTTTTTTTTTTTTTTTTCCTCCAAGGGAAAAAAATATAGGCCCACATCAAATGATTATATCAATTTTTGCATATGGAGCACAATAAATGAATATTTCTTTTAAAACAAAAAAGTATATTTATTGATATTTCTTTATTTGAGAGAAAATACTTTTCGCTGATCGCTAAATTTGCCTTAACTAAAAAGTCAAAAATGCACAATGTAATTCGGGTTCATCTTATTAACGATACAATTCGCGGAAAACACAGAATGTTTTGTATTGTCTTTATAGCAATAGAAATGTTTCTAAGTGAGTTAGAATATACATTGATGATGCTTTAAGAATATAAAATTTAATAAATTTATACATTCAATTAAATATTACTTTATATGTATGTAAATATATGCATTCAATATTTGTTATAGCACACATACTCAATTAAAACTACCCAAAATATACTAAGACGAATTCAAAAATCGGCATTAGAGTTTATAAATTACATAAAATGTCATTGTTTTTATTTCTAGTGGTATTTTATTATATTTCTATTAATCATTTCTATTGAATTATCTCATAAAACCTTTTAATCTAAGTAATTTTTTAATTATATTTTTTAAAAAAGTAAACAAAAGGATGGCTGGAATCTAAAACTGAGCGAAATGCAAAATATATATTATTATTTTACAAGACAGTGCACATTTACGTTAATCATATTAAGAAAGTATTTTGAAAGTGCATTAAATTAAATATGAAAGTAATATTTTCTGCATAAATTTTAATTTTAAAAATTGAGTCAGTAGTTTTAATAAAGATAATTGAAATATAAATTAAATATGAAACATTATACTTAACTTATTAAAAATGTTAATCTCTTCCAAAATATTTTATTATAGACACGAATCACAGCTTCATAGGAAATTTGAATTTATAAGCTAATGGACTAATTGTAAAATTTCAATATGAATAAATAAAAATAAAATTAGATTATATAAATTATGAATATTATTACATCAAATTCTATTTTACTTTTCTTTAATAAAATTTCAAACTAAATATAAAAATAATGTAAATAATTATTAATAATTAAGTTAGTTAACATTTTTACAAGATAAACATGATATAAATACATGGAGTAAAACATTTATGTAATTAAGAAATTATAAAATGTGTTCATATAAAATGTGCTGAATATAATATCCAGTTTTCGTCACATTTTGCATAAGTTATTACATAATCAATTAAGTTAATTGAATGAAACGCTATATTAAATAATAATTATTTATTTAAATTATGCAAAAAATATATGAAAACAATTTTTTATTAATTTTGGTCGAAATTGCATAGCATCTATATTTTAATGTTAAAGGAAAACCCATTTGTTTATTTAAAAAGAAAAACTTCCCATAGAACAATTAAAAAAATAAAACACATTTATCTTTAAAATATTTTATAACAACTGTTTTGCTGCTGTAAGCTTCCATTTTTTTTAGAAGTACACATCTAATAGCTAAGAAAACAATTGAAATTAATATATGATAAATTATAAGAAATATAAATACAGGAAAGTTTCTTGTATCCTATTATATTATTTTTAGTAGCTTCACTTATTTGAAATATACTTTATAATTAACACTTGAATTATTTTTCTTTGCTTTTTTAATTTTTCCCAACTCAATCAGAAAAGAAAAAAACCTTTTTCTTCATAATATTGGGAATATAGAGACATCTTTTGAGACCTGCTGAGTGACTGATGAGTGTAATTACAATAAAATCTAAAGTTTTAAATGTATCATTTAAAAAATCATGTAAATTTAAAAGATTTTTAAATAAATCTTTTAAAGTTTTAACTAGCTAAATTATTTAACTGTCTTAAAATATTATTCTATGGACACAATAAGTAATTTATCCGCAGGTCTGTACTTAAAAATGTATTAAAGGGTTATAAGAAATAAAATCGATTATATTTTTTTTCTTTGTCAAGTGCCAGCCATACTGGCAGTATGGGTGCATTGCTCCACACTTTCAACTGAACCGCAACTGGGTGTGGAGTCCGACTTCCTCAGTACACACATGCCATAGGAACCCGTTTATAGAGTAGGCAACCATTCACACTCCGTTCATACAAGGAAAGGTCAAATAAAGAAGAGAGTGAAAGAGAAAGTACATTCACGCCCAAACCGGAATTCGAACCCAGACCTCCCTATCCGCAATCAAGCTCGCTAACCACTAGACAAAGTAGGCGGCAATAGATTATAATATATGTGTTATTAAAAGGACTTAATTTCCTCAAATGTCATATTAGTCATCTGTATTAACATAGGTTTTTCTTACTCTCTCAATTTTACTGTGCAACATAAGAGTTCCTTTATTTTGTAAGCAATATTCTTTGATGTAAAAAAGTTGCATAATAATTTTGCATTATGAATAAAAATTGCGTACGTTTTCAAATGCGGAGATATTCATAATTTAGGTAATCGTAAACTTTATTTGAAAAACGAAGATACCTGTATCAGATATTTTGTTATATTTGTATTTTTTTTAATATGTTAATTATTTTTTAATTGTTTAAAAATATGTAAACTCTTAAAAATAAAATTATGTAATATGTGTTACTATAATACTTATAATTATTATGCTATTTCATTTTATCCTCACTTTTAATGATGTATTTTCATTGGAGACAGAAAAATTTTATAATGCAAGTCAAAATATCTTTTTTAAACATACCATTTGAATCAAACTGCAATTTTAATTTTATAAATATATTCTTTTTTATGTTACAATATATACATAACAAGATAGCATCCAGAATTTGATACTTTAAGTTTGCAATTTGTCATTACATGATAATATAAACATTTCTCTGAATATTTTTTTAAATAAAACACTAGTTATTTATTATTCCTCCTTTTTTTCTTGAATTTCTTCCGTAATTATTAATGGAAATATAAAAGTAACCTTCAATGAAATCTATGTATAAGCACTTTGCGAAATTAAATTGAAATTTACTAAGCAATTGTATTATTAATATTTGATATTATATTTTTCAAAGCAATGATTTCCACATACATTTCATCTATTTTAAAAACTGAAAAACTTTTAATTAGTCAAATTTAAGAGCAAAAATTATATTAAATCAGAAATATAAAAGTAACCTTCAATGAAATCCATGTATAAGCACTTAACTTTTCGAAATTAAATTGAAATTTAACAAGCAATTCTATAATTAATTCTTGATTTAAGTCATTCTATAAGTTTGTTTTGCTTTTTTACTGCTAAACATTTTATTGAAAGGGATGTTTTATGTGGTTGCTCTCATTGTTAAGCAAAGTAAAAGCTTAGTTTCTTAAATTTGTACATTTGTATTTTTGTTAAGTCTATATATATTGAATCAGTTGTGTAAAATGTATTGTCACTATTGATTACATCTAGGTGTCTAAGCAATGTATTGATATGTAATTATTGAAAACATTCAATGTGGCACTGGTGACGAAATTTTTAAACAGCTGAAATGGTGCATTGCGATGGTTCGCAATTTCTTTTGTTTAATATATGTTCTGACTCAATAAAGCATTAACAAACTGGTGATTTTCCATAAAATATAAATTATTAATGTATACATTTGTATCATATTTGCAACTGACTTCGTCTATGGCTTATATATTCTATATAAGTGTATATTTATTATTTTCATCCAAAAAAATCATATAAACCCCTGTTGTAAATTTTTTATAAGCCCATATTTAGGCAATACAGGATATTTTCTACTCATTGTTTTCTTAATTTTATGGCGTATATACTGGAATTCTACCTTTTATTTTATTCATTTCAAAGATAGTGTTTTTTTTTCCATAAATGGAAAATCAGTAATTTAATCATATAGATTTACGCTTCTGAATTTAAACATCTAAAGTCCATATCACTCGATAAAGCAATAGTTTTTCAATATGATTGTAGATTTTTCACTGGATCATGTATTAACGGAAGTGTATTTGGCAGTCGAATTAATTTGATCAAGATAAATTGTCATTAATTTTGAACAAAATAATTTGGCACATAAAAAACAGCACTTATTTTAAATCATATTGCCAGAGGGTCTACAATACCAATTTTTCTATATTATGTTATTACGGATGAACAAAGTAAGCAAGTAGAAGTTACTTTTTTTTCACAAATGATTATTATCTGTATTTAAGGGATTATTATTAAACTTTAATTAATTTCCGCATTTAATATTATCCTTTTATAAAAGTTACGAAAGAGTTTAAAAAAAGAAAATAATTAAGTGATATCAAACGCATGTAAACGCGAATTTACATTTTTTATTGATATTAAAATATACGAATTGAATAAATAAATTTATATAGGATGGTATATTTTGCTCAAATTAATATGAAGAAATAAAAGAAGTAACAGCCAATTAATTCATATTAGGATTTAAATATTTTGTACTAAGGCTAAACAAATGAAAGTATTCCTGTGAGGAAAGTGAGGAAAATAAATAACTTAAATATTTATTTAAAATAATTAAATAAAGAAATTGATTCTGTTTAACATTAACAATGATTAATAATTGTTGCATTCCTTAATAGTACAGTTTGACAAATTCCAATTATATTTAGTCTATAAAATTCAATGTTGTCCAAAATGATTGTTTCATGAATAAAGTAAATTTGATAATGAAGATCAATATCTTAAGTAAATTTAGAAGCATGTAATAATATTTTTCAAAGTCAAATTGAAAATAATGGTACTCAAAACTCTATTGTCATGAATGTATTAAGAAATGATTATCAAAAAAAATTAAATGTCCTGTCTTCACACTAAAAAGTATATTTGAATATTGGATAATATATTTAATTTTAATTTCTATTAATACTTATAGTTTAATAGCACAATTTTTAATATAAGTAATCGCTTCGAGTTTTGGCATTATATCCAAACAATCCTTGTATGTTAGATCACGTTTTATGTGTACTATGATCTAAGATAATATATTCGATACGCTATAATCTAAGACTTGATAAAACGATGCATCTTCGACACGTGTTGCCTTCTGGGGAAACTTTTCTTAGCATACAGGAGTCACTTGAGAATAGACTAGAAGATGCTAATATACACGCATGCATAATATTACGTCTATCTCTATCATTTCAACACTGGATAAAATTGAATTCAGGAAATTTCTAAGATGCATTTTTAAAATGTGTTGAGTAATAGAATATATAAAAGGTAGCAGACTTTAACAATCCACGTGTAACATTTGAAAATAATTGATAACATAAATTAATTTTCAAATCATAAAAATACAATTAAAAAACATAATCTACATATATGAAAATTAATAATTCGATCAAAAAACTTAACGTAAATAATTTATTTTTATATACTGCGACACAAAATGATAATCATTTCCTATCATCAAAACCTCTTATAAAAGTGAAATTTTCATAAATAACGTATGTTTTTAATTTAAGATAAATAACAAAACAATTTTGCTGATTTAAATATATAGGAAATAAATATTTTTTGTGGTTTTTTTCAAGGCTTATATGCTATCTATGATTTACAAGATAAAAATATTCAACTTCAAATGTCCATTAGAAACTTATCAGGCCTGATGAATAAGCTGATTATTACATGTGTTAAGCTATTTGCAACGCAATAATTTAAAACAATATATTATATTGGGGAAAAAGTTATCCATTATTTTTTCGGTAGACGTCTGTAGTGATCGGTATCTAGTGAGGTATCTATCAAACAATTTCAAATTTATGCTCATTGGAAAGGTGACATTTGACACTAAAATATTCTCTTGCGGTTTTTTGTTTGATTAATTCAATTATGAGTACAAGGTTTTAAAAATAGAAGACAACAAACAGAAAATTCGATACATTTTAGTTTTTCTTTTATAATGGCAAAAATGCTAACCAGGTGGCTAAAATTGTGAAAGGTGTTTATCGTCCTATATATGACTGTAACAACCAGTTGCGCACAATTTTGGTTTCGTTGATTCCGTTTGGGTATTTTGCTAAAGATGCACCTCGCATATATACAACATCGTGGAATGTCTATAAAATATCAAAAATTATGAAACTTGACAGCATGTCAGCAGTCGTAGCTTCACACAAGATTTAAAAATCTACATGAAAACTGTTTTAAGCCTTTTTACAAAGCGAATCTGAAAGAAGTTACAAAAAGTTCGCGTAAAAATAATGGATTTCTTTTTTCCCCAACCTAATATATGCAATACATTTTTCTCAAGCAGTAAAAGTTTACCAACGTTTGCTTATAGATGTATATGTATTTTATTTATCCTATACGCATTTTTTTTATTTCACCCATATCGATATTACTCTAAGAAATATCTATACAATTATCATTGAAGGTTGTTTATTGTTTTGTGCATTATCACTGTGCACAATTTTCTTTCCTAATAAAACTTAATGCCATTCAAGATTACCCATGTTCTTATCATGTAAACATATCAGTCAATAATCATGTGTAAATTATTGTCTAGAAGCAAAAATAAAATTTGAAACACAATTTTTTATGAGAATGTGTGACAGACATTAAATTTAACTTCCATATCGAAAGCAGAAGTTCCTTTGGTTTGTAAATAATATGCAAAACACTATAATAAATCAGTCTTCATAAAAAAGGATTCATGAAGAGGAAATTTAGACATAGTTCGAGAGACATCTACTTGGATCAAAACAAATTGATAGGACATAATAATATATTGAATATTATTATTTATATTATTATACTTATGTGTGATGTCATTCCACTGACTTTTTTAAGAATGCTGAATAAATAATATTAATAAAATCTGTTGGGATGTATCTGACTTTAACTTGCTTTTTTTATTTTCAATAGCTTTTCTTTGCAGTTTATAGAGTGAATGGCACATGTTATTCTACGTTAAATGATTATTAAGATGTTCACAGTAATACTTATTTGGATAAAAATGTCCTGTGTGTCGTCAGCAGCTGTTAATTCATAATGACATTTCTTAAAGATATCCGAATAACGTAATGCATAAATGAATGCATAGAGGAAAATATAAAATATACAAATTAAAAATGGAGCTTTGGATTTATTTTTCTCAGCATAATTTAGTGGTGAGTTACAAATTACACAAATTTTAAAATTTTGTAATATAAAAGCTCAAATTAAGAAAGAAATGATAATTATTAATTAAGAATACATTTTCAGTTTCATTCAAATGTATTAGTCCAAATCCATTGAATATAATGAAAAATTTAAAAATAAAACATTACATGTGAAATAACTGCGTGATTATCATGATAAGTATATAGTTTTCTTTACATTAAATTGTATAACCACTGGTTCCGTAGATTTGAATTATTTTAAATAACTTAAGGCAAAACTATTACAAAATTTTAAACATGGCAATTGTAATTTGGAGAATTTTTTTATTTACATTATTTCCTTTGTTCCCAGGGAATAAAAATAAATTTATCTTGTTTAAATTTCAAATGTAATATATTTTAATACATACATGACAAATATTTGTTTTCATTTTAGAGGAATATTTAAAATATAATTTAGGAAAAGTTTTGAAATTGAATTCGAGTCAGTCATTCTAGGTGAGGGTAAATCAAGGAAATAGTTGAAAATGAGTTTCATAAGAATGCTACTAAATATTATGAAGAGAATAAATAGTTGTTCCAGAAATTCAAAAATATTTATCTTTCTCAATATTATGATTTGAAGTTATTTCTATAAAAAGAAACAGAATTATTTAGGGAAAATTATATGGAAATTTATTTTTGATAATGATTCTTAAATTGTGTACATTATATATCCTTTAAACAACTTTTAGCCTGAAAACTTTGTTCTTTTTTTTTTTTTTTTTTCTTTTTTTTTTTTTTTTTTTACAAAATAAATTTGAATGTGTATTCCTAAAGTAAGGTGTAAAAAAAATATAATCCTTGAAGAAAATTATCATATTCACCATGATACTCTGTACGATTAATCAGCCCTCTGGCAAATTTGAACATTTTTTCAACTTACATGTGACATATTAATTAAGTACCTACAAGTGCTGTTATTTTTTTCTATATACTTAAAAATTGTGTTTTAAATGAATTTTAAATTAACAAATTAGCTTCTAAATTTTTTCCTCTGATATTTTTCATTAAATTACTCAAAACAGAAATAGTTTTATATATGATATTTTTTATAAGAAACGTAAACAATGAAGCAGGTTTTGTAAACGTTTCTAAATTGCTTCTTTAACATAAAATTTTCTAACTATTACATTTATATAAACTAGCTTTCTAAAGAATAGGTTTGTATTTTAATGAATTCTAAACCAATTTTGTTAAAATTATAGGCATCCAAAAAATTAATTTAGTATTAATACATTTCAATTGTCTATATGTGCCAAAAAAGTGTTTTTTTTTTTAAACAATATAAGATACATTAAATGATATCAAGACTAAGCTAAAGGTATTTTCTGCAAAATTTGCTTAAATTGCATGTGGGTTTAATTAATTTTACACAATTAAAAATGTACAAAAGTAAAATATTAATAATTTCTAACTATACTAGTACTAAGCATTTTTGCTTTTTTTATAAAATCATTTTTCTTAACTGCTATCAAATAAATTTAAAAATAAAAAAACAGAAAATAATTTATTTACTCTAATATGTAACTAAACAAAAATGTATGTGGTTTTATATGGATTCTGTTATTAATTACATTCTGTTATTAAACTTAGAAGTGTACATTGCGGGAGAATTATTTTTTATCAAAATATAAAAAAAACGTGTGAATTTTGTGTGTAATCATCAGATACATTAAAAAAGTGAAGAAATTTTCAATAGAAGAAGCAATAATCATGGGATTTTCAAGCACAATATTTAGTTTCTTAGAAAATATTTTTGTGACAATATGCCTCTAATATTGTAGTATTTGAAGGATGAGCCTCTATTTAGTCATTTTTAATAAAGATATAATTATATTTTTATTTATATTTAAACCCAATATATTATTTAGATCGAAATAGATAAATATAATTTCATAGAAATTGGTCCTTGATTTTTATGATTTTCATGCTTTTTACTTGAACATTGTGTTTATAAAAAAATAAATAAAAATATATTTCAATACATTTAATTTGGAAATCAATATAAATATGCAAAGAATTTTCATGAGCACAGTTTCAGCATTTTTATAAAATTTTAATCTTGAGACCTTTTACAAAAATCTATAATCAAACTTATTAAAAATAGAATTTTATTTTTTAAGAGAGTTTACATTTTTATTATTATTTCAATTAATCTTTAATCGATTTCAAGGGTTAATGAATTTTAGAGCAGTTTTTTTTATTTTATAAATATATTGTTTTAATATTAAATAAGCCTATGTTATCTTCCAATACTTTTAAGAAAGAGGTTTTAACATATATTACTTTAAAATATGTTATATTTTTCATACTCTGAAAAAATATATATTTATGTTTTAAAATTAACAATAACATTGTATGGTAAGAAAATTTTCAATTTTGCTTATATGTATCCGAAAATTCAGAATTAAAAATATTTTGAAATATTTCTTTGTATTTAGTATTAAATAATGTAATGTTAAGATGTTATGTGAATATAAGTTATAAAATAAAATTATATTATTTAATAATATTATTTCCTTAAGTAATTATTTTAGATTTTTTAGAAACTAAATAATGATGATATATTTTAAATTAAATTTTCTAAAGGAATATTTCATTTTGAAATTTACATTTAACAATTCAATATTTATATCAATAGAATAGCAAATAAATGCCAATGTAAAGTGAAAAGTTTTCGATTCATTCTTTCAAAATTTCTAATTGTTTATAAGATACATATATAGATTGTTTTTTATTGAAAATATATATCACTAATTTTTAATATTTAATTTCAATGTGAAAAATTAATATAAGCGTATTTAGAACTCTTTCTTATTATTTCATAAATGAATAATCAGCTATTGAGTATGTAAAATTGAGAAGTAAAGCTTCTTTAAAGAAATAGATTCCCTCATCAAAAACTCTGACATGATTTTGCATGAGTCATAGTGGTTAATTTCATTAAATGCTCTTTCGTTTTGTAGAACAAGAAAAAGTAGAAAGCAACATTAAATAATAATTGTAATTCAAAATAAAAGTCCATATATTTTAAAAATTTATTAATTGAAAAATATTCTGCTAGTTCATATAACAATATTAAAATATTTTAATAAAAGTATAACAAAAGTAATGAAGTTTCTATTTTGAATAAATAATGATGTGACATGTCGCTACCTGGATCATTCCAATTTTTTTAATTTAATTAGAGTCATGTGCCTAAGTGTTATTTTCTGCTATCCCTCTTCCTAAGTCAATCAGGTACCCAACATAGGTTATATTTTAGTGACACCATTTGATTTTATCCAGTGGATGTGTCAACAACATCACCAACTCTTTTTTTAAGGTTATTGGTAATAGCACAGCATTTTAGTTTGTCGTCTAAACTGCTGTTGGGGATTTGCTATAGTCAATACATTTGCGAAACATTTTTTGAAATATACATACTTTTAAAATGTATCAATTGCTTCCCTTGTGTTTAAATATTTTCCAACAAACTCGATTATATAAAACTACAGATTTTACTATCACATTATAGATTTCCATTTTTATTTAGTTCTCAACAACTTTTGCTGTAAAAATATACTGCTATTTATTTCACTATAGTCTAATGACATTGTCTGTGCCACCTTTAGAATAGTTGGTTAAACATGAGTAATCAAAATAGTTTAACTCTGATCTGCCACCTTCAGTATAGATGGTTGAGCATCAGCAATTAAAAATGTTTTAGCTCATCGGTTCCATCATTTGTACCACCTTCAGAGGTTGAATATAAGTAATTAAAATAGTTTGTTGGGTGTACTTGTCTGACATAAATTGAATTGAAGTAACGATTAAAAAAAGTGGAATAAATCATGTTAATTATAGTTTATATTATTTTCTGAACATATAATGCATCTCATAGAAATGTTTTAAACAGTAGATCATAAATTATCAATATGGATGTTAAGCGAAAATCAGATGACTCTACATTTTTATCACCTAACATTTTGTATTTTTCCTGCTATGAAACATGTTTATTTTGAATTTTTATAAATGTATTTTGGAAATGATGAAAAAATATATTAATATTATGAATTTATTCCACTTTTAATTTAAGAACACTACTTTTAGTTTTTCTTTTCTATTTACATTTTTTTTGGAGAAATGGTATTTAGATACATGTCTATTATCACCAAATTTACTAACATTTCATTTAGTATTTTTTATTTTATATTTATCACATAATACGAAATTAGTTTAAAAACATTTTATTTAAAACTGTATTTTCATTAATATAATTTAATGATACATCATTTCTGTTTAAATAATAATGTTTGTATAATTTTATAAAATTTAAGCTACACCAAGAACATATATATCATTAAAAGTAGATTTTTTATAAGAAATTTTGAATACAAAATAAAACAACAACAAACATAACTCAATTATTTTATTCAGGTTCACGATATTTATTTTTGATTGCTTGGATATTGTAGTACAAAAACATTCCTGAAATCACTCTATAATACACTGGTTGCCAAATAAAGAAACAAGTCATAAAAATTGCGATAAATCTCCCAAAAATAAAATAATCACAATGACATTTGAATATATTGTTAACTAAAAGGAGCGAACAATATAACATTATGCAAAATAGTGGCTCTGTCGACGGAATAGTCATTTGCGAAAAGCCTAAAAATGGATGTTACAGAGTAGGGTGGCAATTGTCTCTGCATAGCTGAGGTTAGAAATCTGGAATAGCGAAATTGTAACAAAGCATTCAGGCATAATTTGACAGGACAATTTTGATTCCTAGTCACTATTAGGAGACTAGAGGCTGGTAAAGTCAGATAGAAGTGTTTAGATGGCTGGATGTGAGTCTGTCTATGATTCATAGACTTTGTCAACAATTTTCAATAACAGATTCGACATACAGGATGTTCAGCCAAAGACGTCCATGCTCTACCACAAGTGATGAATACCGATATTTGTCATTTTGATCAAAAAGGAATAAAACCGTAACTCCAATTGATACTTCTCTGTCCCAAGCTCTGGAAGGTTGATAACTTGATTAACAATGCGTCGAAGACTTCACGAACCAGGTTCTTATGTGAGCCGTCCAGTCATTCATTCAGCTATCAGCTATCACCGTGATAACCCAGGTGGGAACGTTTGCAATAAGTGCAACGTCAATGGAGTGTTCTTCCTTTACGGTAGAGTCAATGTTTAGCATCCAAAACGATAGTAAATGCATTTCCGTTTGCAGAAAACGTGGAACTCGTTTTCATCCATTAAACGCGTGTGAACGAAATGAATACGGATAAGACAACATCTGTGTTTGGAATGGTATCTCTTTGGGTAGACGCAGAGGCCACCATGTTTTTCCAGTGGAAATGTTAATGTACATGTTAGTAGGAGATGCTTTTGTTTTGTATGCGAGATCACAGGCAAACATCGTGGATGTTTATCTTGAGAAGTAAAAAAAACTGAGTGCACGCTTAGGTCAGTTATATCACCGTAGCTTAAACCAGCCAAGCACTAGTTCTAGGATGACATGTAGTAGAGTTTTAAGATGACGTGTAGCTCATCTTATTCCAAGTCACTAGTCACGTTTCCAAGTGTGTAAGTCACTAGTCACGTTTCCAAGTAGCCATGGCACGTACATCCTACATAGTTAATAGACCGCATAATTTAAAGCACTTTATATCGCTGCATGAGCTGTATTGCTTCTCAATGGGATCATACACCAATTTTGCTATATTTGTTCATTGTATATATATGCTGATTTTTATAATACCTTTACTGTCTGGTGATTTTTTATGCTATTTTGTAACTCCTTTTGTCTTGCATAGTAAAATTTGTGATGTTTTCTTAAATAATGATAACAAGTATAATAATCTCATTTGAAATAATTTTGCAAATTAAAAAATTACTAAAATTATGTTTCAATTAACAAAAAAATAATAAAAATAATAATTTATAATATTTGCATTTTAATTAATTTCAGTTCAATGTCTTATAAACTAGATGATACTCATAAAGCTTATATATAAAAACTGTTTATAAATACAGTAGATTATTTTACAAAACATTTTATATGCATTATTAAAATTTAACAACTCTAAAATATAATAATAAAACTTAAATGAGTGAAAATCGTATGTTGTATGGAATGCTAACTTTTTGCAAAAGTGTAAAAGGGCCAAACGCAATAATGAAAATAAAAATCCAAATGATATCTGAAGGATATATTTCCCAAGGACTATTTTGGCAATGAATATCTTCAAGCCCAGTACACATAACAAATTGATTACATATAACAACGATTTATATGAGTAATTGGAAATTATAAAACTCTACCTTTAAAAAAAGGAAATGATTTTAAATTTAGTATTTTTTGAGCTTATATATATATATATATATATATATTATTCAAACTTAGAACCAAATTCAACCACAACATAAATTTCCTAGCAGACGAAACATCATATCTTATTAAAATATTTATGAATGAATGTATTCTATATGTATTTAAATAAAAAATATAACTATAGTTGGAGAGTTTTATTTATAAATATACATAAAAAATAATGTAGTCCTTTTATTAGTTAACTTTTTTTTCCCATCTTATTCACAAAAGTTTATTTTATGCCCTCGAAGTTCATTTTCCTGTACCTAAATTGCTATGCTGCTTCATTATACTGCATTTTTTCATATCTAGCCATAAATCACGTTTTAGTATAACTAAATTGACGTATTTTGCATGAACTTTTCATGCCGTGTGCCTCAAGATTTATGACATTGGTCTTAAAAAAAAATCATAAAAATTGTACAACGTGAGCAACGATTCTGAAATTTGTTATCGCCATATATTTTTAGAGAATCGTCTTTCATTCGATCTTTAAAATTTCTGGTGAGATGTGCTTCATACTTCTTAAAATTTCAAATATAATTTGAAAATATCGCTTTTAATGGGCAATTTAAAACTGAGAGAAATTTTCATAAATTTACTTTAAATATTTAAGCTATAAAATTTGTAATACATAAACTGTTGGTATATAAGTCATTTTAAAATATATTGTTAACTTTCTTTTTATATATTAAAATCTTAAACTGTTAAACATGTATTTAAAGTAAATCAAATGTATTGCCACACATCCTGTCTAGTGGTTAGCGTACCTGATTACAGTTGGGTGGAACCTGTTTTCGAATCCTGGCTCGGGCATGGATGTACTTTCTCTCTCTCTTTCTAGTATTTGTCCTATATTTGTGTGTGAATGGTTGCTTACACTATAAATGGTTACCTAAGGCATGTGAGTACTGAGGAAGTCTGACTCTACACCAAATATGGTTCAGTTGGAAAATTGGAGCAGCGCACTCCATATGACCAGCCTGGCTGGCACACGACAACAACAAATCAAATATATTAATAATTTACCTATTTCAGATTTTAAAGCAAATGCATTAGATATTTTTATTTGATACTTAAAAGCAGGTGTAATAAAATGCTTCTAATAGAGAGTTTAAGAATAGGTAAAACATTTTTTTTTTAATTTCCATTTAAAATACATTAAAATCTGTCGTAAAAAAATGATGTTCGAATTTGTTTAACTTATATTTAAATTTGATAACTTAAAGTAATTTAAAACAAAAGTACTTTTGTTTCAAACTAATCTAAGTTATCAAATTCACAGTACATATGAAAAGCTGTAGTCTATATCTAGATCCGGTATTAACATTACTTATATTTCATTGTTTTGCTTCTATCACGCTTTGATGCAGAAGCTATATTTGCATGAAATGCTCAAATGTAAATAGCTCTGTTAAGGGATGACTCTATAATTTTATTCAAATTTAACTATTTTATTTAAAAAATAATTTTTTTTATTTTTTCAAACACAAACTATTATAATAAATTATGTTAAATTCCTAATAACTTCAATACATATCCATAAAATGGCAAGTATAATAAAAAATTATAATTTACATCAAATTAAATTACTTTAAAATTATAATAGATAAAAAAATATGATATATATATATATATATATATATATATATATATATATATATATAT
>JAPDSC010030677.1:0-10117 GCA_026290005.1 Latrodectus geometricus | reverse complement strand
ATATATATATATATATATATATATATATATATATATATATATATATCAGTAAACATTTTAATTAGGTGTTACATAGATGAGAAACTACTAGCAAAGTAGAATAGCTGATCTTGGGAAGGTTATTAAGGTTACAATAATGATGTCTGCATGTGTACTATAAACTGACGTGTGAAATCAGTTCCTCTCTAAAATACTAACATAACTACACGCAAAACTGTATAATGTGATGTTATATAAAAACTTGTTCATTTAAGTAATTTCTATTTCTTTCGATATATTGGATGTTACAGATATTGTGCGTTCATTTATTTGTTCTAAATACGAAACAGAATCGCTATCAACAGTAGAGTAAAACATGCACTGATACTTAATTGGACCAGTTATTCCGAAAAACCAATGTCAGAGTCCAACTACGTCTTAAATGTTTGATCATTAGTCGCTTGTAAAATCACTAGTAAAATAAAAATATAGTTCTGTCAAAGCCTGTTATTGGATGTTTTATAGTTAGAACCGAATGGGAAGACCGTTATCTGTATTGACAAGCTCGATGTTATAATATGAGTTTAACCAATAATATTTTTTCAAGCATCAGGATATTTATATTCTGATAAATTTTCCAGGTGACTGCATGGAAATCACATTATTCTAGGCAATTATCTCCTTGTAAACCACTAACATTGTCTCTAATAAGAGCTCAATCACAATGGGCTTTTGGATCCCATCCATTGGACACCATGGTAATGGAACGAAATATCGTTAACTGCTGAGTTCCGACTCTGTATAAACAACATTTCCTGGTGGAACCAAATTCAAAAATCGAAAAAACTTGATCTGAAACTCGCAATATAATTAAGACATATTTACAGCCGTAAAAAAGCAACGGTTTTAAAAGGGACAACAATTATTAGCCGAAATGTTAATCACAGTGATACTGCAAGCTCATTGTTAGTAATTATTTATGGAAATACAATCCACGATAAGACATTTATTTTAAACTACAAATTGCAATGAAATAAGTGTTTGAAACTATTAAAATAATTAGTTTTAGCTATTCATGATTAACTCTTATAAAATTTATTTGAAAACATTATCGTTGTCATTTTTTACAGTATAATAATATTTTGGTAGTAATCCAGATTGATAGTATCATAAAGAAAACCCATTGTGTTTGTTATATGGTTTGAAATAAACGGTTTTTCATTAACTATAGTGTACAGAGCAAATTTTCTTGTAATAAATAAAAAGGTAAAGTTTTTTGAAGCAAAAGAAAGTACTTAACAACAATCGTGAAATATTATATATACTGAATAGAAATATTTGAAATATTGAATCTTTTCTATTACACAAATTTTCGGGGATTGACTCTGCAAATATTATAATATAACTGGAGAAATATCTAATGTATAATCCAATATGATATATTATAATTAAATTTGGAAAATTGTATTAAATAATTCGAAACTAGTATCAGACATTTTATAATAATTATCTGCACTAAAACTGATATTACATTTCTACATTATTATGAATTTACAGAGTATTACGAAAAAATGCTTGGTAGTTATAAATGCAAAATCATCAAACTTAGTAAGTCTTCTAATCATTTAAATTGAAATCTGAATATTCAGTAAAAATTGAGTATTTCTATTAAATTGGAAAAGAGGTTAATAAAACTTTCTTTTTTTCAAACAAAAATGCCTCAAGTAAATGAAACGTTACCTCTGGCAATGACGATAAAAGTCAAAATCTCTCTGAACTACCGAAAATGAACATAAAACTAAATTTATTTATTTTGGATTCAAGGAAAATAAAACTGTGAAGTTAATTTGATCATAAAATGTCTTAAAATAAAAGATTTTGAATAATTTATGACAGTAATTTATTTAACTTTGTTCCTTCATCTCATTTTAGAAGAATGCTTTCGGTAAGAGTAAAATGGACTATAAAATAATACAGCTCACGTTTTGTCTAAGACAGAGAATGAATTAATTATAATTTATTTGAATTGAAATCCCAAAGGTTTCTGAAATGATCGATTCATGAATGAAATTTAAGATTATCTTAAAGGATAAATTTCATATATTTATTTAAACGAAAAATCTTGATTTTTTTTTTTTTTTTACATCAAACAATTTACTGACACAAATGAGGACTTAAGGTTGGCTTCAATAATAAGATTAAGTAATGATGGATAAAAATGTAATTAATTAAATAATTTAAAGTCCCATACATTGAAATTAATACTATAAAGTTTTCCGAGTATACTCGTTGTAATTTATTTCAATGCAGTATCCATTACCTTTAATGGAATTTAAAAAAACACAATAAGCAGTAAAGCAACGAGATTTTTATTACAGTAGGAGTTTTAATGAGAAGTATAATACTTCTAAAATTTCCAAGAGAATTCAGAAAATGAATGATTCATGAATACAAAACAATTTCTTATTAATATACGATAATACATTGAAAGTTTAATACTATGCAAAATAATATTTTAATTTTCATATGATTATTGATCTCATTTTTTTGAATTTATTCACTTAAAATTAACTACACGACAATATATAATAAGTTTTGAAGAAACTTTAGCTTTTTTAAGTTGTATTTAAGAGTAAGAAAGAACTGTTTCTTAAATTATATACTAATTAGTACTTATATTAATCAATCCATCTAAGCAAAATTAAATGTTTTAAACATAAAAAAATTACTAAAATAATTTATTTATTTCTGATCAAATTTTAATTTCTTTGTTAGTTGTTTCTGCAAAATTAAAATTTTCTTTATTGATAATATTAGAAATATTAAATATTTACAAGTTTAATAGAAAGTAATTATTTTACTGCCAATGTAATTTATTTATTAGATTTCTTTTCAAATACACTATAGAGAAAATAATCATTGGTTGAAATAAAAATGAACGATATATCAGATTACAAAGTAATGAGATTTTTATAGAATAGAAAATTTATGTATAATAATATTTTTGAGCTTACTCAACCAATTTTTACCATAGTTTATAGGTAATAGTTATGAAATAGTTTTTTCACTTTATAATTGGATGGTTTGTAAGTTTAAACTGAAATATTACAGGTTATAATTTTTTTTGCATTAAATTGCTAAGTACAAATTATTAATAACCATTACTAATTATATATAATTAATGTGTTGTTCAAGGCTTTAATTTTATTTAATACAACAACCCCGATAAAAATTATATTGAAAATATTATTAAATAAAATTTTGTGTATCCAATTCAACAAATCGTTATAAAATACAACACATTTTTAAATATTTCTTAATAAAATAATAAACATGTATCTCCTATTTTAAAACTATATTTTGATTAGCATTAACTTTTTAAAGCATGGAACAAAAAATATAGGAAGATAATTCATATTATATAGGGAAACATAATCTTAAACATTAAATAGGAAATCTTGATTATTGTACATTGATTACAACTATATGTCAATTTCACAAGTGAGTAGATCACAACATTCGCTTGAGCTTTACATCCGAATGCTTTTTAAGAAAGGATGTCCAATGGCCTCGAAACAGATCACGTCCAGTAATGAAACACGTGCTATGTGTCCAAACTGTCCAAACTACGCCTTATCGGTGAGTATTCACATTCACCGCTAGTTGCTATACTGGTGATAAAAATAGTCGAAGCGCCATTTTTTCGCCCGAAATGAAGGAAAGATCTGAACTAAGATAAAGGATTTTATTTTAGTGCAGGAAAAAAAAAAAAAAAAAAAAAAAAAAAAAAAAAAAAAAAAAAAAAAAACTGGAGGTTTTGATGGTGAGGTCCTTTCGAATTGAAGTCTGTGATAAATTGTTTTTCTCACAGAGAGTTACATCTAGGGTGAATTGAAAAAGTAGTGCCATTTCAAAATCCACTTCAAAATGAAAATGCATGAATAGAAATGAAAACTTTCATTTCTCATTTTCTATTTTATTTTAATTTTCTATTTTTCTGAACTTTGATGACACATTTTGGATTTTGGCTCAAAACCGTAATATCATTTATAGAGTTCCATTGAATATATTTACATTTTTTTTTTTACTTTTAGTACATCAATCTTTCAATTTTCAAATATTTCAACATTTTTAATGAACATTTTTATCAAAATTACTGCCATTGCATTGATTATAACCGAAAAATATGAACCACAAATAGTTCATCTGATATATTTCTATACATTGTTTTTGACCATAAGACGTAATCTTATAATTATCAATTTTATGAATAATTTAAAAATAATTTAGAGTCATATTATAAACATTTAAATTATTAAAATTTGTTTTTCATTGCCATAAATTGCATTTGTGTATTTATGTTGGAAAAAAAATCGTGTTTATATACTTATCATTTAAATTAAAAATTTAAAATACTCATTTATGCTTGTAACTATAAAATTTAACGCATACTAAGTTTGTGATTCCCCAATTTGTTAAAAAAAAATTAATTATTAAATAATATTAAACATTATATGCAATAATATTTAAAATATGATTATGGAAACTTTATTGATTAAAACAATGATACTTCCTAGAATAGTAAAAATGCATTTTTACCAAAATTTTGTTTAATATATTTTAAAATACAGTTGATAAACAATAGGTAAGTTTATATAATTTACTTAATCTTCTTCTTTTATTCTTTATTCAAGATATAAATGTCTGCTTATTTAAATATTTTCTCCCACTTATATATTTCTGGGAATACAAGATTTAGTTGAATACAATAGTTCCTATTTTAATAAAATAAATCAAAACTTGCTGGTTTTTCTCATTTCATTTCCACTTAACACATATAATAAGAATAATTGTAATAAGAAAAACTGAAAATTATTTTTGCAATGATAATTTTAAAAGATTTTATTGACATAATTATCTCTTTTTCATTAAATAACATTTAAATAGTTTTCATAAATATACATCAGCATAATTATCAAAAACGCTTATAATTATATTTTGGAGATTTAAAAAAGTTAACAAATTTTAACCTTGTTAAATATTTTCTATATCTGAGGAAAGGATTTAATTTATACTTTATAAACAATCATTTTGAATATTGAAACTATTTATTTTTCAAGTTTAATCATTTGTAAGTTTGAAATTTTAGGATTCTAAAATCTTAACAAATAATATTTTGTTAATATTTATTATTTGTTAAACTTTTCATTTCCTTAGAAATTAAAATTTTAAAGTTGCTGATTAATAATATAGTGTCAAATTATTATTTGGCACAGTACTATTTTGAAATTTAAACCCTTATTTTAGATAAGATTATTCCACTAAGGCTGGAATTTTAGTTGATTCCAAGAAAAAATATTTTTCATTTGACATAGGTAATGCCCAATTTTTTCGTATTATTTTTTCCATCTGTATTGTATAAAGTCAAAACATAAAAATAAATCAATAAATAGAAGTACATGCTGAATAAATTTCCCCAAACTTTTTTTAATTTAATTCGAAGAAATATGAATATGTCCGGATGAAATTATCAAATTAATTAAATGAAAACAAATACGAGAATTATTCTGTTAATTTTTTTTTTTAAGTTTTCTTTCAAAAATAATAGAGAGTTATTTAGTTTTTATACTTTTATTCAAATACAAATTGAATATAATAAATTTGTCATAATTGTTTTACTAATATTCCTTAGAAAAAGTAATAAATTGCTTGAAAATTAAAAAAATATATATATATTAAGTCTGACTTAAAAATATTAAAATTGCCCTATTTAAACAATTTCAAAGTTCCAAAGTTTTAATGTCTTATAAATATTTGAAATTCAGACTTATGTACTTAAATAGAGAAAGATATGAGAAGCATGCAATATCACAAAACTGTTCATCTTAATATTTCTAGGAAAGAGAATTTTTGAATCGATGATGATCTTGGAATACAGACATGATGCTATAAAATGTGAACGTTGCAAATAGTTTAATCAGAAGGGAAACGCTACTTAAGTTGTGGTAAAACATGTTTGAAAGCAGTTGATTTTATTCTTATGTCAATAAACTTTCTGCAAACTAATATTGAAAAGAAAATAGTTTCTAAAGAGCACTTAAAATCTCTGTCTTTTATAAAAGAAATACTTAATCTGAAAATATGCAGAGGCATGCATATTTGTCAAAGTTTGAACCATAATATGTGAGGAGTTGTGATTTATATTTTAAATAATGAAATTATAAAAGAGAAATAACCAATCCTGATGATTTTAAAATCTATTATTATATAATAGATTTTAGAAAATATTTAGAAAGATTTTAAAGACGTTTTTGTATTTATATTTTGTACAAGTAAAATAATAATAATTAATTTAAATGTAAAAGGGGTTTCCTAGCTTTTACAAAGCTATAGCTAAATTACACAGATTGCAAGAAAAAATGAAATTGCAATTTCTTGAGCAAATTCATTTAAATTAAGAATTGTTTGTACAATTATATATTATTTTATGACAATTTCATACATAACTTCTTTTATTGAAAGTTTAAAATAATGAAGGATTAGACAATTTTGAACTTACTGACAAATATTATAGTTCCACAAATTAAAAATAATTTCCATGTTATTAGAGAAAATTCCATAAATTTATTTGTAAAAAATAAGCAATGTTATCCAAAAATGTTATGCAATGTTATAGCATGAGTCTATAATCCATTATTTAAATATACTGTACATTTTGTGATAAAGTATATTTTCAGCCTTTGTTAGAATCTGTAAAAATTACAAAATTTACTGATGTACTTTCTGAACTTTCCTGGTGGAGGGGCATATGTATGACGGCTTCACACCAATTCCAAAGCATATGTCATGTGTAAATTGAACTGTACAAATAGGCTATTTTTTATATAAATTTGTTAAGATAATTTTTCAGAATTTGTGTCCTAAGAAAATGTTATTTTTTGTGAATAACATCTGTGATTTTATCTCTAAAGACTACATAATATCTTATACACATGTACTCTTAAAAATGTTCCCAACGAATGGGTATACAAATGACATAGGATGCAAAATATTGCATTTGAATCATAATTTGAACTAAATATAAAGGTCATTTACAAACCAAAAATATTTTTTATTATACAATAAATGAATTCAAAATATTTAGTAGTCCTTCTATTCATTATTATATTCAGTACACAAAATTGTTTTAATAGATAGGATTTTTTCAGAAAATTGTTTTTATAGAATTCATGCAGTTATTAGCAGATACTTCAGTTTTGAAGTTGTGAAAATTTTAAAAATCCATGTTCCCAAGAGATGTCTTAAATAAAAAATAATATCCAAACATTATTTTTATTTTTCTGAATTTATATTTTTATAGTTAAAATAATGCATGTAATACCTTTAGAGACGTGCATTATATGCTAAACAAATGGTATAATTTCTATATTAGGGATATTTAACATGTTATAGTTAAATTTTCGAAATTTGACATTCACCCAAATTCAAAGTGGAATTTGGGATGAAAAGCAGAAAATAAGGACTTTTACACCAGAAATTATTTTTTATTAAAAAAGAAATAGCGGGAATAGATTTAAGATTGTATTTTAAGCTATAAATTACTAACGATTTTAATATAATTGGATATGAATAAAAATATGTCTAAAATGTTATTTTTCATATGTTTGCAAATCTGAAAGTACCTTGTAAAATTTAGGCTAAAAGGAAAAATGGCGTTTTTAACTAAACATTTATATTTAAAATAAATACTTAGAATTCACATTTTAAACTAAATTCACTTTATTCTAAATGAGCTCAATAATTTAAAACTAACTAGATAATTATATATTTAATGCTGCTTTTGAGAATTTTGTAAGTCATTGAAATCAAAATCCCATGTACAGAGATTATACATATATTTTTTAATAATTTCGAAAATAAAATGAATATCTGGAGTAGCTTAATGGATACAAAATATACTAATGAAAAGTAAATAAGTAGATTTAACGAGTAGTAATAAGAAGATCTAACAATTTTAAGAGCTTACAAATATAATAGTATTGACAAAGATATAGTCAAATGTCCAAAATCCGTAGTCTCTCTAATTTACAAGTTCATTGTCATATTAGGTGAAATGGAAAAAAACTGCTTTTCCCTCGAAAAACTTTTTTTTATAATATAAATATGAAGACAGTTTCTAATGTAGAAACTTCATAATAGCGGAAATATCCAATATCATTGCCCCATTCGAGGAAATTTAAAAAAGGCATTTTTCACCAACAATTTATTTTTTACTAAAATGAATATTCAGAATATATTTAGTCCAGAATTCTATACGAAATATACATGATTTAAATACAGCAAAGTTATTGATGTGTTCTGGCCACATATTTTTAATTTTTAATTTTGAAAGATGCTCAAATTGAAAGTCCCAAGTAGTCTAAGAGAAAACAGCGTTTATTGGATTTTTCTATAAAAATATATTACAACAAAATAAATACATATAATAGCTACTTAGGGTGATTCTTATACTATACGTGAGAGATAATGTTAACATATTAAAAGTATATATAGTTATCAGCAGTTCTTTTAATTTCTCTGATGCCAAAATTTAAAAAACCTCCCTTCTGTGTCTTTAATGGTAGAAAAGCGAGCATTTTATTTAGCTTCAAATTTTCTATTTTTTTTTCCTACTAAATAATCATAATCTAGCTAATCTAAAGACTAAGTAATCTATTTTACACATGCACTTTTATAAATTTCTTTTGGGGAGAGACTTATATATGGCACGTGCATAACAATACAATAATTTGAATCAATTATATACTTATATTTCATATTAATCCGGGAACAAATTGCTTCGAAATTAAATTTTTTTTATGATACAATAAATACCTTTAACCTTAGCCATACTTCTTATACCAAATTCATTATTGATATTATTTTAAATTTGATGTATTTATTTGCATTTGGGTCAATTTCCTTGACACGAAACCTTTCTTGTGTGTCTTGAAGCGATTAAAAAAGAGCATGTTTCTTTTTAAGTATATTCTCATTTTTTTTTATTTATAGCACGGAATGAATGTCCAATTTCTCAGCAGAATTTCTGTGTGTTTATTTTGCCATGAAAGGTTAATATAACTTCATTTATAAAGTGTCTAATTTCTTCTGATTTCCTTTCTTCGCTTCATCTTTTGAACATCAATACCGGCTGCAACAAATTAGTAATTGAAACCGTACTGATTGTCAGTTTGCTTACAAATAAAACAATTGGAATTCTTTCTTCAGTATCGCACATTACGGATTCTTTGAAAATGAAAGAACTGTCTTTTTAAAACTAAAGAATCTTTAAATGTATTTGAAAGTTATAATTTCGTGCAAATATTAGAAGTCCTTTCAGAATAAGAAATTTTTAGCTAAAGACAAATAGGAATATTTTTAATCTCATAATATTAAGATCACTAAAATGTTCCTTTCTGATATATACCATAGACAATATTCTGAGTTTTTCATTTTAATTTATTTTAAAACTCAATATTTTTCTGTTCATCGTAAATTTGATGTTACCTATTTGGTTTCAATCTAAAATCAATTAATTTATGTGACTGTTCAAAAAATTACCTCAAGATGTGAAACATTAAATTTTATCATGTTTTTCTTTTGATGGGCCTAAATTAGGCTTACAGAACGATATAAAAATGCTTGGTATGACAAGACCTTATAGTTGTTTTCTGTTTTTTTTTTTTTTTTTTTTTTTTTTTTGCTTTAAATAATTAAAGCAAAAAAGCATTTATGTAACATTTATTATCTTACTCTTATATAATTATCTTACGTTAACCCATATCCTTTCTCTCAGGAAGAACATACTTGGATGCAGAGGACAACAAGAAGCAATACGATATAGGAGTTCCACAAGGCTCCAGTCTAGGACCAATTCTTTGGTTAATAATTGCTAATGAGCTCTTAAACAAGGACTTTGGTACCCAGTCACATTGTCAGGCCTTTGCTGATGATGTGGCTATTCTCATCTCAAGTAAGTCCTACTTTAAGTTTACTAAAATTTCCAGTAGGCCGCTTCAGTTGGTCCAGAATTGGACCAGGGACTTTGGCCTTAAATTAAGTATCCACAAATGTGTCTATACCATATTTGTCCCACAAA
>JAPDSC010030663.1:0-22000 GCA_026290005.1 Latrodectus geometricus | reverse complement strand
TTCTTTCTAAAAGGACAAAATATTCTATTATACTGAAATGATACATTTAAACGTTACTGATTTTTGTTTAATGATATCTAGGAGAGCATGTTAATATTTTCTTGTATCGTATGCCTAGTTAAAGAATTAGGTAACATATTTGCGGCTTCAAAATTACAACAAAAATAAAATTGCTTAAAACTCTCTTATATTCTAGTAATAACATCTAATATCCAAACAGTAAATTTAAAATTGTTAAATTTTTAAAAGGAATTCGAACATTTAATGAATATTAATACGTTGAATTGTTTAACAAATGAAAAACACCTTCATTTACAAAATTAATCTATTTTACATGACTTGAAATATTATAATTTTATATATTATAAAGGGGAGTATCAAATATATATTTATAATATAATTTTTTTTTCTTATTTCAGAAAATACTTAATTTTTTTATCTCTGACAAACACTTGGCAGAAAATTGTTTTTAATTTTTTCTTCAGAATTATTTGTATGAGAATTCTGTTTATTAATATAATTTTCATCCATTATCTCAATCTATATTACTATTGAATTCGATTGAACCAATATTTTCAATTTTTAAATTTAAAACTGTAAAGTGGTGTTTTAATTATTATTGAAGGATTTTGGAACATAAGAATTTCCTTAATTTTTTCTTTTATTATAACATGTTGAACAACATGCAATGCTTTTATACAGTAATGGGAGCACCAATACAGCGTACTAGTAATTGACATACTATATAAAAAAAATTATACTATTGTAGAAAATTTCAACTAACTTGAATGACAAAAATTTATTTGAAGTAATATTCAAAATTATTAATTTAAATAAAATTATATTTATACAGTGGAAATAAGGTAAATAATATCCTTAGAATGATAATGTAAATATGTTATAGTTTTTTAGCATTTGAATAATTTCGAATGAAAGAAACAGTGACTTCACAAGATAATTTGCTGTTAATTGGGGAATTTATTTATTGCCGATTGGGGGAGTTTATATGTTATTAATTTAAATACTTATTTTTTCAACTGTTGGTGGGAGATATAGGGAAGCAAATAAAGACTTGGGATTTAAGAAGCATTTAATTTGGTTATGCTCTAGTTGGTAAAGAAACCAAACTAGAGGTGTTTTAAAACATGGCATTCGTGAAAACAGCAGAAAATCACTTCAAATTATCGACAATAAAGTTTTATTACCCAAACGTTCTTTTCAGTAATTTACAGGAGGAGCTGTACTTCCTCAATATCCGTTGAAATGTACAACCAAAGTTCTACCTATTTGACAAGCCGGCTTATTCGATTTATATTTGAAAAGTCATGACTATTTATGAGTATATGAAATATTATATGTATGTGAAAAGTCATGGATTCTACACAATTGTAAAACGTATAACATTATTATTTAACAAAATTTGTTGAGAGAATTCATTTAGTGAGATAACAAGCGAAAATTAGTATAATATGTCCATATTTACACACCCTATTTTTTCAACTTAATGCCATCTTACTACAAAAAGTATATGTATTTAATGAAACTTATGTTAATTGACATTTTGTAAATTTACATAATATACAATTGAAGATGATGCATGAGATAAACTATCTAATGTAAATAAATTGTGTGCAAAAACATATTTTATATATCAATATGAAATGAATCCTAAGTTCCAAAATACTATAATTTTAGCTGTCAAAAGCTATTTTATTAATGTCATTATCTTCGAAATTAAACTATATGGGCTTTAAATAGCGTCAATAAACAATTTTAAGCAAAAAATCTATGTTTACTGTAATACTTATCAATGTAAACTTTTATTTTGTATTTAATAAACATTTCAAAGTAATTTCAATTTTAAATTCCACGCACTGTTAATTTTAAGCTTTCTGGCTTCCTTGATTTCGCTTTCTAAAATTAGGATCTAAAAAAAAAGGAAAAAAACCTGTATGATCAAAAAAAATTTGTATAAACAGATTTACTAACTTATTGAAAAACAAACACAAGATAAAGTAACCTAATAAATTCTCAGTATATAAAGGATTCATATAAATGTAGTGATAAAACTTAATTTTCTTATTGAAATTATCCAAAACGACTTAATAAACACCATAATATTGTATAAAATAAATCTTGCTTTAAATCCAAAATTAGCATTAACAAAATGCATGAAGTCATGCATTTAAAAAATCTTGTTTTTTTATAAAGTCAAATTGCATAAACAAAGTACATTTTTATGAAACAATTATTCGCATTCAATTCAAAAGCTAACGGCTATGTTTTGTTTAGTTGTTTTTATTTACCATTACTGTTTTTGTAAAAATTCACTAATTTAATTCATCATCAAATACTTACGAACAATTGAGCTGATCTAAGATTTATGACTCTCCAATAACAAATAATTTTCTTCTTCACATAATGAAAATACGGTGAGATATAAGGATACAATAATCAATAATTTTATGTAAATACTAAATGGTTATCTCTTTATGTCAATTTTTTATGTCAATTTTACAAAAAAAAATCATCATTGGAGACGAAAATGTTAAATAAATAAAGAATAACGGAATTATAAATTTTGAACACTCTAAAATAAATTTAATCTGATACATCAAATTGCCTGATTCCTATAATGAATAAAAATTAAATAACAATGAATGTAGAAAAAATTATTAATAAAATAAAATTATATTGTCAGCATCTTATTCTTGATTGATTTGTTAATATCATGTTTATTGTTTGAGAATAAGTTTGGTGAAATAAATTAGAAAAGAACATGCAATTATACAAAATAGAAATATTTTTCTTCAACTTTCTAATGTAGTATTTCATAAAAATTAATTTTATATAGAATTAGTTTTGCATTATACTTATAAAACTTTTAATTTTCTATAAAAAAGTAAATTAATTTTAAATAGTTTCTATGATCATCTTTCTACTACTCTCTTGAAAAGTAGGTAAATAATTCACACAGTGATTATATCATTAAAAAATACTATCTGAAGCTTACTTAATTACATCATTGAAACTTATGATTTTTATGTCTGTTATTTTCAATTCCATGAAATTAATCATTATCTAGACAATAAAATCACAAAAAAATTTTATTTCTATCTGGTGAAAAACATATTTTAATAGAAAATTCTTGTATTTATATTTTCGTGTCCCATAAACTTAATATAAAGACAAGTTTATAAAATAAAAAGAAAGAAAAGCATAAAAACATCAGATATAACTTTCAATCTGACCATATAATTGGATAAAAAGAAACTATTCTTTAAATGAGTTAATCTTAAATTTTTTTTATAAATTTTAATGACTGTTCTTAGAATCGTAAACCAAATATTCATTTGAAATGCAATAAAAGACATCAGTTTTTTTTTAAAATAATACACTGTTCAACTACAGTTGAGTAGGACGTATTTCAGTTTTTTTGTCTTTTAAATATACATTATGTTTCTCAAAAAACTACTTTATATTTTGGGGGCAATTGCTGTATTTGCAGCATTGGGTAAGAGTTTTCAATATTTATAAATATTCATATTTTTTACTCCTATTTCTTATATAAATAACTTCTACTTTGATAAACTATTTGTATCTTACTTCAATTAATTTTTACTTATAATGTCGACTTTAATTTGAACACATATTTTAAATAAAATAACTTTAAAAAATCAGAGAAATCGTTAAAAAATATCGGACTTTTATATGATAACAAAACGCTTACAGATAATGACGTAATTAATATGCCTTAAACAAAACTGGGCATTTATGCGTTCATATACTTTTAGTTGATAATCAATAGTAGTTTTCATAATATAATAGATCATTCAGATGTTTTTATCATTTATCTGCTAAATAATACTTTTAGTTTATATTTTGTTCATTTTACATGTTCCAAATTGCGGAATTAATATCGCGTGTCATAATTACTTTACAGAAGCGCAGTTTAAGTTGTAACAATTGTTTGAATTTTTCAACAAACATACCATCTCAAACGAAAATTTATTCCATGAATTTATTGAAATTATTTTTCCCGAAACTAACTGTATAAAATATTTTTTATTTATTTAAAATTCGTTTCACACAAATACTATTTTTTTCACATAATTCGATTACTCTATTCATAAATTTATACTAAAAATGCAATTTTAAGAACTATATTTGTAGTATAAATAAATTTTACAATTCTTGTATACATGAATTTAACCTGAATTTTTATATAAGAATAAAAAATTATTCTTCAAAATTATTATGAATAATGTAGAGACACTAACTTTTTATAAGTAAACAAATACTGAAATTTTTAAAGGAATAGAATAGACGTATTTTGTTCCCAAATTACAATTGTCTATTTTCTAATGTAATGCTTGAAATTTTATTCTTTTTTATATTTGTACAAATCATTTGTTTTACTAATTGAGGAAAAATCGTGATAGCTAGAGTAGATTTGAATATGAAACCCACCTTAATATAGATTAATTTTTTAAAAAGTATTTCATTTATATCAGTTAAAAATAAAGAAAAGTATATATCAATATATATCAGTATATATCAGTTAAAAATAAATCAATATATATCAGTTAAAAATAAAGAGTTCAGAATATATACGTTAAAAATAAAGAAAATTCCGTTTTTTTCTTATTTTTTCCATTTTTGAGTGAATACACATCTTTGTTTAAAAATTAGATCTACAATATGAAAATGATCGTTGGATAAAAGTTATAGTTTATAATACGAACATAATATAAAAATAAACTATAATTTTTTTTTCATTTTACATAACATAATATATTTCTCATTATAAATTTATTTAAAAAAATGTCAAATCAGTGTAAAAAAAATGTAACTACAATAACTTCTTTATTTTAGTAACACATTGACCTAGTTACATTAGTTGGTATTTTACTTCTAAACAAAAATATTTTATGCTTAAAATGTATTTAATTGTATATCTTCGGTTAAGATTGAATTCAGAACTTTTGTATTCTATTTTCTATCTTACGCAGAGCCTGAACGTAAGTATAAATAATAATTTAATAGAAATGTTACTTATTACTTAATTATATTCAAAATCAGATTATGAATATAAAGCGATTTTATTTTATTAATTATAAATAATGTTCGTGTGAAAAACGAAGTGTATCAATAATACAGAATTAATAATTTAAAATATCTATTTTTTAATTGCTCTCTTTTTTCTTGAGTTAAAGATATTACATATATTTATAGATATTTATATTTATTTACTTTTACTTCTTATATAATTAACTTCTATTTTGATAAACTATTTGTATCTTATTTCAATTAATTTTTACTTATAATTTCGACATTAAACGTAACACATATTTTAAATAAAATGATTTTAAGAAAATCTGAGAAATCGTTAAAAAAAGATGGGACCTTTATATGATAGCAAAACGTTTACAGATAATAACGTAATTAATATGCCTTACCGAAAACTGGCCATTTATGCGTTCATATACTTTTAGTTGATAATCAATAGTATTTTTCATAATATAATAGAACATATGGTTGTTTTTATCGTCATTTATCTGGTAAAAAATACTTTAAATTTATATTTTATCCATATTAAATGTTCCAATCTACGTAATTCCCATCAGGTGTCATAATTACTTTTCAGAAGTGCACTAAAATGTGCAACAAATATTTGATTTTCCAAAAAACATACCACCTTAAATGAAATTTTATTCCATTAAATTATATCAAATTATTCTTTTTCCGAAAGCTACTACATAAAATACTTTTTATTTACTCAAAAACGTCATTTCACACAAATACAATTTCTTTCACATAATTCGATTAATAGATTCATAAATTTATACTAGAAATGCAGTTTTAAGAACTATATTTGTATTATAAATTTTAAAATTCTTGTGTATATAAATTTAACGTAACTTTTTATATAGGAATATAAAATTATTCTGTCAAAATTATTAAGAATAATGTTGAGACACGAACTTTTTATAAGTAAACAAATACTTAAACTTTTAAAGGAATAGAGTAGATATATTTTGTTCCCAAATTACAATAGTCTATTTTCTAATGTAATGCTTGAAATTTTATTCTTTTTATATTTGTACACATCATTTGTTTTACTAATTGAGGAACAATCATGATACCTAGAGTAGATTTGAATATTAAATCCACCTTAATACATATTAATTTCTAAAAAAACATTTTTATCACTTAAATATGAAGAACATTCCGTTTTTTTCTTATTGTTTTTCATTTTTGAGTGAAAATATCATAATTTTAAAATTAGGGCTAAAATAAGAAAATGAGCATCGGCTAAGAATAATAATTTATAATATGAACAAAATATAAAAATAAACTATAAAATGTTTATTTTTACGTAACTTGGTATATTTCTCATTTAAATTTAATTCAACAAATGTCAAATCAATGTCAAAAAACGCAATTACAATAACTTTTTATTGTAGTAACACGTTGTTCTTGTTACATTAGTTGGTATTTTGCTTCTAAACAAAAGTATTTTATGCTTAAAGTGTATTTATTATACATCTTCTGTGAATATTTAATTCAAAACTTTTGTATTCTATTTTCTAGCTGACATGGATATTGGACGTAAGTATAAATAATAATTTAATAGAAATATAATTTATTACTTGAATTATATTTGAAATCAATTTATGAATATAAATCGTTTTTATTTTATTAATTATAAATAATTTTCATGTGTGAAATGAAGTGTATCAATAATGAATAATTAATAATTTAAATTATCTATTTTTTAATTACTCTCTTTTTTCTTGATTTACAGATATTATAGATGATATACAATAATGTAAGAGATTGCTGGCATTAATATATTAGTTGTTCTGTAGCTGTTAGAATTTTACTGAAATAATTTATAAAAATCTTTAAAGATATAACAAAATGTCAAATAAAAATATATAATTTTATTATAAAAGTAATATATAAAATTTAATTGGTTTTTGAAAAGATTAATTAAAATTAAAATCCTATTAGATATAAATAAATGAATTTAATTTTCATTGACCAAAATAAAAATATAAAATGTTTGTTTCAAAATTGTATTTGTTAAATTTATGGGCAATTCTCTTCAAAATATTTACATACAATCAATAAAAGCAAATTCTTAAAACTTTTATCTATATTTTAATAAGATTTGTAGAACAGGATACATTCCTCATAAAGCAAATGTAATAAGAGTATTTTTATATAATTGATTTCAAATTTTTTTATTTACTACTATGTACGATTAAAAAAAATGACACCCAGAAATATCGTATGATTATTTAGAACTAATTTAAAAGAGTTTAACCACTGAAAATCATATTATAATAAATTATATATATTTTAAAAAGTAAAAAAAGAAATTGATATGTACATGGAATTTAAATTTATCAAGTGTATATTTGTAAAATTTGATTAAAATTTGAAACTAAGAATTCATTTGAATATAATATATTTATGCATTAAAACCATTTTTCAATTTCTTTTTAACATTATGTTTTTATTTTTGAATCCATGACATTAGTAAATAGCAAATCCATCAACATTTGATGGTAAGAATATAAATTTATTTCTTTACATTTGAAAAATTTAATATCTGTTTGTAAAATGTTGATTAATATAACGAAATTTTATATTAAATATTAATTATGAAATCAATGTGTAAAACCTAAAAATAAATCACTTTATATATTTACAAACATTATAACGCCCATGACTGTTTTCCAAGGAAATTCCGATAACATAAAATTTCTATCAAATTTGCCTTGAAACAGCGTTTCTTTATATATGTTTGACGTACTACTATAGTGCTATAGTTATAACTAACAATATGAAGTCAAGCATTTCTTTCGAAACACACAATAGATTTAGTAAGTTTCAAATAATACTAAGCGCATTTTATTGATTTTTTTTATTTCCTTTAGTTATATAAAGGTTTAAATGTTTTTTCAACTCATTTATATAATTACTGTCTTAAAATAAAGTCAATATTCTTCAGTTTCAAATTTTCTGTTTTTAAAAAAATATATTTAAACTTTAGAAAACTAACAAACATGTATTATAAAAGATAATCTACATTTATTATGACAAAAGTTAATATCATTTTGAAGTTGTTTCAAATTAATTTTTTAATATTTAGCTACGTTAATATTTCACCAATTCCTAACAGATACTTAACTCTTGAATCCATTTAAGAAACACAGATTTTTAAAAGATAAGAGAAAGTTTTCTTAGTATTTTTATAAATTCTCTAAGATAATTCCTTCTTTATTCCTGAAAATCTAAAGTTAATTTTAAAGTTCCTTCACATATACAAGATCAGTTACAATCATATTTATCGGCAATTCATCAACCAAATGACACTGGCTTCCAAAATTTAAAAACATGTTTTTTGAAACTCAACATAAGAAACTAAACTAACAATAAAATGCATTTTTTATATAAAATGAGACAAAAATATAAATTTATGAAAAACTCTAGCTACCAATAGTTGATGGAAAAGAACATGTATATTTGACTAAGAGCAAAATATGCAAGTCACAGTCGTAGTTAGTGGTTTAATTTTGTTCGTTTTCAACTTTTTGTTAGTAAAATCATTGACAATAATCAGAGTTGTTCGGCAATATGTTTGAAAAGCCATTTGCCTGATGCCTTAAGGTAGCGGCTGTAAGATGAATGAATGTGTTGACTTCAGTTCTGTTAAGCATATTAATATGATCAGCAGTGGTGTTCACCTTCTCTGGGAATAACATATCCCGTCGCTTTTGTGTTCAGAAGACATATTCCAGATCAACTACGAGGTACAATACCTGCAGAAGACGATTTAGAACTCATTTCGCCTGAAGGAGAAAAAGCATTTTTGTGCTGCAACTTTTTGCAGATTAGTCTGTAACATCTTTGAGAATAACCGCAGTATGATGAGAAGGTATCTTCTCCATTCAGGTCTCTAAGCAAGTCTACACGTTGAGTGTAACCCTCTCAGAGAGGGACTGCATATCTTAGGCAAGAGGACACGTTTCTTGGAGAAAACAGAGATGGACCTTTGTACTTTTTTCACAGACGAGTTCAGATTCACACGAGAACGATTTAGGTCGTGTGTTGATTGATAGAAAATGAAGCACCAGATACTAACAATCCAATATTGTAGAAAGATCCAATAACCACAATAGGGAAATTATGATTTGGGCAGTTATCACACTCCTTGTTAGCTCTGATGTACATGTCTTCAATGAAAAAATGAGACTGAGTGATATATAGTGATGAGTTCCATTATCTATATTTCCGATCATATGCTGATGCAATAGGCAATGGTTTCATTTATTGGATGATACCATACCACCTCATCGACATGCAGTTGTTGAGGAACTGTTTGAAGGTTTTGGTTGCAGCGAATAATATGGGTAGCTTGATCTTCAGATTTGAATCCAAAGAGCATAAGTAGAAATATCTTAGTCGACAGACTGCTGTTTTAAGTCCTCTTCCAATATATTTCTGATAGCTGGAGAAAACGAATATGTGTCTTTACTTATCTTCCCATTTCAGTAACCACCAATTTAATTGTCAGTACGGAATATTGCTGCTGTGCAACTGCATTCATGCTAAGGTGGATATATGTCATTTTAAAACTATATTTTTATGAGATTTTACCATATGAAACTGCTATTTTTTTCTAATGATGGATATTTACTGCTAAAATGCTTTTATGTTATAAATCATTTATGCGTTTTTCTTAAAAAAACTTCTATGCTGAATTCAATATATACCAGTTTTTTGCCTATACCATCCAAGTTTGGTGTATTTACATTCATTTCTTTTCAAATTAGGAGCAAAAAAGCAATTTTTTATTACATTTTCGGCTAGTATATTTCAAACGCAAACAAAGAATCATGAATGACAGTTGTGAAACTTTTAAACACCTGGAAATATTTATTGTTATTCCTATATAATTATAATTAATATTGTATTATTTATTTTCTGTTGTATTTATTATAATTTTTAATATCTTGTATAAATGTGAAATATACAAAATTAATTTTAATTAATTTTAATAAATTAAATTTAGTCAATAAATAATATTAAGTGAATGCTTTTTAAGCTTAACTGTAATGAACATCTATTTCAGTTAAAATAAAACAATAAATTTAATAAGTATTATCTAAAAATTTGATTTTAATTTTAAATCATATAATCATTAAATAAATAACAATTTTCTTTTTATTTTCTTATTATTTATCACTTTATCATTCACTATAAATCTGAAAGGGATTAAATAGAAAAAAAAGTTAACTTCTATTATTATATGTGTTCTTCAATAACAAATAATTAGTTAACTTCTTTTGACAATATTTCAGTATTATAATTATAAAATACGTAAATAAAATTACTAACATTATAATGTTAAAATATAAAGTTGAAATAACAATCTCTTTAATGGTTTTTATTGTAAAAATTTTATAAGTTTTTTTTGTAATACATGTATATGATCTTTAAATTATAATTCAATTTTATTTTAATTTTCAGCTTACAACACTGAAAAGAGCATCATTGACCATCTTGCTTAAAGGATATTTAAATGGAAAATATTAAATGCATATAGGAAAAGTGTCTAATATAATATTGGGTATTTATTTAAAAATATGAAATCAAAAATTAAGTATTCATGCATATTTTTCTGAAATAGGTGTGAATTGTGAATCATAAATTTTACTTACTTCAAACTTAATAGAAAACAAAGATTGATATGCTGTTTGTAATTTTGAATGCATCTGCCTGAATAAATTGTTACATAAAATGTGCTTTTTCTTTCATTTTGCACACATTGCAAAATTAAAGCGATAAAATATTTCAAAATATAACATATAAGTAAAATTTATTATTAAGAACTTTAATTTGTTTTCAACCTAGTATAGTATCTAAATTAAAGAATTAATACTATTTAAAATAACTAAGCTCTTTATAGAAACATTTTCATTAAACTAATAAAATTTTAGGTTTTTGAATAAGTATGTGTGCGTAAATCTTATTAACATAAATAAATTTATATAAAATTAAATTACTGTTATAAAATGATGGAATAAAAATGTTTTATTTAAACCCAATTTGATATGTTTTACATTTATTATTATTATCAATATAATTATTATTAACAATAGAATTAATTCACTCATGAGTTTTTGGATTCGAAACTGCTGTGTGAAAAGTAATTAAAATTCTATATCGTTAGCCCTGTTATATTTTAAATTTTTTCCAAACAGATATTGAGAAGTTTATATTAATTTTATCTGTACTGTATTTATATGTATCTGAAAAAGTAAATCAGAGTTTATAGAAATAGATGTTCTGACTTTTAATTGTTGTAATCGATACATTAAATACTTTCTAATTTTTCTAATAAATTCTAACGTTCTGAATTTGGAAATCATATCATAAAAAATATATATAGTCTAAATGTCTATAGTCGAATTTACAAAAACATTTATAAGATTTATTATTTATATATAAATGCACTAAATAAAGTTTCTATGCAATATTATTGTTATAATTTGTTTTCATAAAAAGCTATAAAACACAGAAAAACGTTTACAAAAATTTTTTTAAAATTTTCCAAAGTTTTTCATTGAAGGAGTTAAAAAGAGTTTATCTCTAGGGAGTACTTTAATAATATAAAGAAAATGCAATAAATAAGATACAAGTGAGATAAAATAGTGAATGTTTTTTAGTTGAATTTATTATAAAGGTTTCCTTGTAATTCTATGTTAATATGAATATTAAAAACCAAAATATTATTTTCCGCTGCTTCGAAAATAGCGTGTTCCTTTCATACTAACACTATTTTTAATTACCAAATATTCCAAAGGATATGTGAAAAATCTGTTGCCTTTGAAACTTTTCCTATCAATATTCATAAAGTAATGCTTGTATTTGGCATTCCATTTTGGGGAAACATTATAAGAAGCTGTAAGCTTTTCTCTTTTCCATTAAGCTCTTAACTATTTTTCTCTAAAAGATAAACATATTTAAGGGAGGTTTGAGGAAAGTTTGGTAAGATTCTCTAAACTATATAGTTACGGAATATTAATTTTGCAAGATTTGAGTTTAGATAAAGTTTGTTTTGATTAAAAGACTAAGTTAAGGTTTAAGATTAAAAAACAATTCAATTCAAATTATTTTTATCGATGAAAACTTACTAAAAATTATTTTAATCATTCAAAATTACATTAGACATCTTAATCGAACATTTTTTTGAGAAGTTATTTTTCTATATTTGGTTTGATCAAATTAACTGATACATTTTTAACAAAGCATTAAGAACTGCAAATATTGTTTTTTATAATTTTCTTAGTTTCCTAAATATTTTTATATTTATAAAAATTTTGATACGTTGTATAATTTTTTGGTATAGATTTTATTTTTGTAATAATTACTATAAATCAAAAGGCATTCATTTGCATGTTAAAATTTTGAAATCAAACATTGGATTAATATCGGAATGAATGTTTTATATAGTATTTGTGAATTTTATTGTCTCAAGCGTTGCATTTAAAACATATTTTCATTCATGTCTTATTATATGCGGCATAAATAAAAGTAATTTTTAAAGTGATATTATTAATAAATAAATTTAAGAAAATAAATATTGAAATTATACTGGCTTATGTAATTATACTGAAAATAATTTACGTGTAAAATATATACACTATTTTATGAAGATCCACGTGTCTATAAGAAAAGGTGTGAATGATGGTTAAATTATAAAGATGAAATTTTTTTTTGCTAAAACTATTATTAAAGGAAACTACATTTTGGGAAACCATCAAAATTTTATATTTTATTAACTGAGTTAAAATAATAGATGTAACAATTCCTGATCTAAATTACACTTTAACTTTTCCAAGATTGAGGAGTCATCACATATATTTCTACTTATATTATATTCGTTTTTAAGTTAAAATTTATAGAAATATGTAAGTGCATAAATGTTTTCCCAAAGAATAAAAGAGTTAAAACATTAATGTTTCAATTAAAAAAAAAACTTTTATTGAAATTATCTTATTTTCTTATATTTATGTGAAATTAACTTATTCAAATAATAAACAATTGGAGAAGCATACTATTTATTGTAGACATTATATAATTTTTTTAATCAAACATGTTTATAACTAGAGCATTACATCCAGAAAAATTAATTAACGTTTATGTATATAGAATTTTAGGATGAAAAAATGAGAAATACTAACTATTCTTTATATAAAATAAGAAAGAAATGCAGCAGAATATCTTTATAAAGAATTTGAGTCAAAACAAAACACTAATTTGAATTTCGCTCTCCCAGCAATTGTAATTACATCTAAATATTTACATATTAAAAATACATAAAATATAAATTTTAAACGCGCTTTCTTATTTCCTACAATATTCATTTAATAATATTTTGACATGTTACTTTGAAAATAATTTTACTTTTAGTAATTTAATTAAAAAAGAAAATATTAATGTTAAAATAAATTTAGGATATATTTTAAAGTGATTGCATTAATCAATTATAAAATGTTAAACACAGAATTATAAAAGCAAATATGGAATTTTATTGTATAATAATAAGGTTAGAGACGTCAATATCTAGATATCAGTATTATTAAAGTTTAATTAAAATAAATGTTATATTTAATTTCATGATGTTAAATCATCCAGTCAAATTTCTTGATGACTTAGAATAAAACTTAACAATAACATTTTTATGTGAAAATCAAAATAAAAGTGTCTCCTATGTGTGTTTATTTTCAATAGACATTTTGTGGCAGATGTATTTAGTAATAGCACAATTTATATATCTGCCGTAAAATTTATTGAGAAATATAAAATCATCAAATAACTAAAAGTAAAATAAAATATAGCTAGTTATTTCAACAAATGCCACTTTTATTGAAGTTAATCAGAAATCAGACCTATAACTTAATTAGTACTTGTATGAATTGTTTTTATATGTTAATTAAAATACCTGAAAAAAATTTAAAATGAAAAATAAAATCAGTCTTATGTCAAAACAAACTTTATAATCTAAGGAAAAATGATATTTATATTTACTTGATTGTTTACTTGTTAAAATACACATTAGAACTATAATGCCATTTAGAATAAGAGTTTTTCTGCTTTATTACAAAATTTGGAATGTTGTATATAAAACAATATATATCAATGTTATATGTCTATATCAATGTTATTAACTTAATGCAGTAGCATTGTTAAATAACGTTACACATATATAAAATTTTATGACTAACATATATTATATTAACATCATCAACTGTAAACATGTTTAATAACATTGACTTTCAAAAAGATGATTTTTTTAACACATTCTCAATGTGATATTACTTGATCTGGAAATTATTCAATCAAAATAAATTTCCTTTTTTAAAAAAATTTTTCACCTAAATTATAATTTGAACTGATTTTTTCACAGATTGTTATCTACTAAGGAAATTTACAAAATTTATAAGCGATCACATTAGACATTCAAGCTAGCGTTTAAAGGTATTTATTTCAAACATTGTATCATAAGTAGAACACTTGATACTTTCATGAAATGAAATGTTATCATAATTATCTACAAAACATATTGCTTCGAACCGTTTATGTTTGTTTCCATCCTCAATGTAGCACATTTTCAACTTCCTGATTTGTGCACTAAATTGAACTTGGAGACTTCTAGAACCGAAAAAAAAGTAATACTTAGTTAGATGTTTACGATTATGTTCAAATATTTCATGAGGTTTTAACAAAATTTGAGATGCGAGAAATGTTTTAAAAAATTAAAAAAGAATTTAAAAATCTATAAATTTTTAAAATATTTAAAAAATATTATAAGAATTCTAGGATTAAAGTTTGGAATAAGAAATATATATTTCTTCTTTCTTTGAAATTATATGTTGAAATAGATAAATTTTTAGAAGAAAAATTATTCAATCTTTCTTTAAAATTATTAAATCGTTCTTGTAAAAATTTATCTTTTTGAACATTTTGTATTCCTCTAAGAAAGATATTCTGCGTGAGAAATCGAAATCATTTTGCAGACCAGATTAAGCAGAATGGTAAATACAACCAGTTGAGGAATTAGCATATGCCGTTAAATATCCAAAATATGGCCCCTATAAAAAATTAAGTTTTTAAAATCTAAAGTGAATTAAGTGGTCAATCATACCAACCAGCGCCTGAACAGATATATCGAGAAACACTGTAAGGTACCTTAGTCAAAAATCGAATGGAGGTTTTGTGTAAGTTTTGCATTGCATTTGTTTTGTATAATGAGGCATATACATTATACAAAACACCTTATTCTCACGTCAGCCAAACTTAGATAGTTTATGGAAGTTTGACATCAATTATATGATAATAAACTCGATATTTTACAATGACATATCAACAGGTGTATGATATTTAAAATTGTTACTGAACTTAATTCTAAAAATTTGAGAGAACCCAGCATTATTTAATTTCAGGAATATGTATTTTTATTATGACGCCAAACCTGCTCACAATATGTCTTTGTAGCTGTACATCATCAAAATGTTAGTTTATACGTAATATCTTATTGTTTGAATTTTTTTACATATTCACCATATTTAACCCGAGAGGACATTTATTGCAGAGATGTTTGAATTAGCACATATATAGACTCTCCATATATATTGCCTGTCCTTGAAGGATACATTATGGTCGCCTGTGTAAAAGTACAAGGCGAATATCATGTTATGCTCCAATGTGAGACATACATACGAGAATTTAAATGTGGGTTGTAGCTGATGGTGAGATGTTCGAGCATTTCAAATGAAGATGATTTGTTTTAACTAGTTGCTTTCTCTTCCACAGTTCTTTGCCTCTTGACATATAATAGAAAATCACAAAAATTTGAATTTCAGTCTTTACATTCTCTGCTTTTCTATCCATAATGTGCATGTGAGTTCTAGTGAATCTGTAGCTTGAAGGCACTTCCCGTTAATATCAGCAAAGGAAAACATCATTTGTCCTAAGCAGTGATTGGGAGGATGACCATTTTTTTTTTACTGGGTTTCTGGAGTTCCGTGGGTTTCGGACGTGTCTACATTAATCTGTGTTGTTCATTATCCTTCTGTGGCATAACGCAGATGTGGCAAGGAAGGTGCTATCTTAAGTGTGACCTTGGGATCTGACCGGGGCTCAAAATTACGAGTTGCTTAGTGATGAACAAGTAATCCAAACCCGTTAACTTTCATGTTTAGTCAAGGACTCACCTATACCACTATGTATTCATTTATGTATCCAGAACATGTTTCATTTTTTGTACTAAATGGTTGAGTGGAACTGCTTTTTAAATCCTTTATTCTCGTTAAGTTTTCGAAATAGGAATTTTCCATTTGAAGGAAAATTGCAGTTTTAAACCATGTGGTTTTTATTTGATTTTATCGAGTAGCCAATTACTTTAACTTATGATTATTAAACATAGATACCATATTTTTAAATATAGCAGTAATCGTTCTGAAGTTAGAAATATTGAAATACACTTCAGTAGATATACTAGAGGTGATTTTTTTTATTTAAGATTTTATACCCTATAGTTTTTGAAACTTATTTAGATGTTACATTTGAATCCTTTTATTTAATTTCATAATTTTTTAGTTCTTATTTAGAACAAAATCTGAGAATAATTATTAGATTAAATAAAACAAATTTAACCAAACAAACAATTCCATTCCAATATCGATACAGCAATTCTTTAAAATAATTCTCTTCGTTTATTTTTTTATAATTTTGTTTTGGAAAATTTAAATGTACAAAAATAACTATCTTCGTATATTTTATTTATTTGATAATTATTAATTAAATGGATTTAAAAATATTTAAGTATTTTTTAGAAGATTTTTTGGATATCTATAAAAGTAATTTTAATTTACTTTGCTTTGAAATTTATATAAAAAATTAAGATTTTTTATGTAAAAATAATTTATTGATTAAATCAATATTAATTATCAATTAAAACTATAGCAGGTAACACATATTTTAAAACCACATTATAAAATTGTCAATTTACTATCAATTTAATAAATATATTAGGCTTTTATTGCAATTATATTTAAATAATTAATGATTGGTAAAATATTTAGTAAAATATTTTTAACTTCACCATTTGAAACTTATTAAATTCTCTTTTAAGCACTAAATAATAATTCACCTTCTCCTTATATACTTCTTCTTTATTTATTTTCATACAGAAGTTAAATTTTATTTAACTTCTGTATGAAAATAAATAAGTTGATTGCATGGAACATAATTTAATTCAGAATTTATACTGTAATGCATCTGTTCAATTTAATAATAGTTTGAAATTTCTCATCATAAAATTAAATTGGCTTAATTGATTAATAAAATTTTAATTAGAAAGAATCGTCATATTGTAAGGTAAGTCAAAAACCATAACATCGGTAATTAATTTATTTCATAAGCAGAGAAAAATATCTCAAAGTGATTATTGCACATGTATTTAAAAATTATTCACCCAAGACGTTTAAAGTTTTGTAAAATCATTTGCAAACGTCATATAAGTATAGAAAAATTAAAATTAAATTAACAGTTTTCTTAAAATGCATTTTTAAAAGTATTCAGATCTTTAAGTAAACCATAAAGTTAAGAAATGTGACTGAAAGGATTTCAAATTTAAGGCTTCCAATATAAATCTGAAATCTAAAATTAAATGCACTAAACAGGGATAAAAGTTACATATTTATCCCATATGGCATTATCGTTATCAGATAGGCTCATGAAAATATTCCTATAGATACGCTATTAGAAAAAGAAATCATTAAACCATTACAAAAACATTAAGAAAAAAGCGAAAATTAAAAATATTCATAAAGGTAAATAATTATTTATGCCATTATAAATATGTAAAATAACAAAAAATGCAAAACTGTGGATACAAAATGCCCTTATTAGATGTCTTTCTATGTCTAACTTCTTTAAATGTGTTAGATGTATATGATGCCAAATAAATAAGACGTAGTATAAATAAATTTTCAAGAGAAAAAAAAGAAAATATTAATTTTATGCGCTGAACTTATTTTATAAAAAAATGCGAATCTATGGCTTCAAATTTTAATGTAAAAATCACAATGAGGAAAAGTATCTCATCAAAATTTAACTCTTGACTTTAGTTTTACCCTTTTAGTTAAAGATTTCTCGTGAAAATAATAATTGCTTGTTTTCTTTAAAAAACCATACTTAATGTATGAGAATATATTTTTCAAAATATTAAGGCTAAGGATTCTTTCAATTATACATCCATGACATAACAAACATACATCATTTATAAGTTTAAAAAAAAAAAAAGAAAAGAAAAATTAGGAAAAATGAAAATATTTTTTTTAATAAGTTTCAACTCAACCACTTGAAAATTATTAGGAAATAATGGCGTATTCCAACTTATATTAATTACAATTCTAAATATAAATTATCAATCATTATATTCATAATTAGGATGACAGTAGGTTCGTGCAAAATATTTTCTTAATGCAGTTTTTTAAATTTTGTTCAACTTTTAATTACTTTTAACCAAAAATAAATGCATTTCTTACTATGTGGGGGGAGGGTCATGATGCCTAACTTAATTATTAAAATTATAAAGGACATTAAAGTTTATCATTTATTAATAAATGGTATGGAAGTAAATAAAAACGATTAATTAATATTGAAAGATAGAAACTATTTCATAAAATCTACAAAAGCAATAAAAATATATAATATAGTTGAAAGTTTTAACAATAACCATAAAGTTCCACTATAAAAACAATACATATCTCTATGGAAAAATAAATATTTTTATATCGATTTCCAAAGACAATATTTAACGTCTACATTTGATAGGAATTTAAGAAGAAAATTTAAAAAATAATGACTGTTCTCTCTTAGTTATGATAACATTTTGTTAAAATACTAGAATCTAACTCAGTGAATTTTGCAATATTTAAAAGTTACTCAATTTAAGTAACTTTTAAGTACTAGTTTGTTCAAAATATTGTTTTTCCAAACATATGTTTTTAAACAAACTAAGTTTTCATATAAAAGGCTCGCTACTTTTCTGAAAGTATATTATTTTCATTATTTAATCATATAACCTTCAATTTGAATTTTTGTATTGAAGATGTATCTCAAGGTTTTATTTTCGATTTGTATTGCAATAGCCATTTTGGCAATTGGTGAGTATTTAAGATAAATCTTTTTTGTATTAATAGATACTAAGAATTACAAATTATATTTTCATTTGATAATTTAAAAGTAATTTCATGCACAATAGAGGAGGTAAAAGTAAAAATTTACTGTGCAGTATAATAAATAATTTAATTTAAATAATTATCAAATTTTATTTTTTAAACAACTAATGCGTCACAAATTCTTTAGATAATAAAAAAAAAACTTCTAATTTATTTATATTTGCTTTTCAGTCCAAGCTGACCCTGAACGTAAGTAATTATTTATGTATGATAACAAATATGTATATGTTATCATATTTAAAATAAGATTTCAGGCCTATTTTATATTATTTATAAAATTTTTTTAATTTTAAATGTTCATTAAATTGTAATTTCAAAATATAACTAAGCCAATAACATTTTTTTCGTATAAGTGATTTTTTAATGTACAACAATATTTATCATTATGAAAGAATGCATTATTTTAATTTCATATTGTTAATTTAAAAATCGAATTAAAATTAAAAGGTATTAATAACATATTTAGTATTTAAACATTTCTGTATTTCAATGCTTTAAATATTATCTTATATGAATAACACATTATTTTGGAAAATATTTGATAGATTATCAGACAAAAAGAGTTTTATAAAATTTACAAATTCATTCAATATTTTTTATTTAAAAATTTAAAGAAACTTTAATAAAGTATAATTATTAAAAATATTTTAAAATTATAAAATATGCTAAGGATTTGAAGATGCTTATCAATAAAATCCAATTTATTTTGCATAGTTTATTGTAAAAAAAATGGTACATAGTTTGTAAAAATATGATTTTGAATTAAATAAAACTTCATGTCAGTCCTAAAGCAGTAATTAAGTGTTTTATCTAACCCATTAATTTCAAGATTTAATTCTATAATACGAAGAATTGGGTGTGAAATTTATTGATATCTGAGCATTTATAATACATGATTTAAAATATTCTAAACTTACTGTAGTCACATATATATTATGGTTTCAGTAACTTTAAAACGTACATAATAAAGTAGGCACTAGTTATTAAGAACAGTGAAACTCGTTCTTAAAATGGAAAAATCGTAAAATAGAAGAATTATAGTTAAATTTAAAATTAATTTGTTTTACCTAGTTATATTCTCTCTTTAAAAATAAAGTACTTTTAGGAAAAACTATCAAAGATGTATTATATGTGAAAAACACATACAAATTTAACAAATCTAGTAAAAAAATTAAAACAAATCTTATTTTCATTTTATTGATAAAAGTCATAAATTTTTTTTTTGTTACTTGTGACAATTGGCGAAACTAAGCCCACCAGTCAGGGATTAGGTGAATGCAGTCAGAAAGAGCTTCTTCCATTTTTGAACAGAGCACACCCAAACGAAGGTGGAAGTACGATTTTGACTCACAGATGCCAGTACTATCTCGGACTTCCAATTTAGGAATAAAGCGCCAAAAAGCACCTATCCCGAACTCCAAACACCTCCAGAGGTTTTAATTTGGAATAAAATCATGAAGGAGATTGCAACCATGACATATTTTTAGTACCCCAGTAGTCATTATTGAACAAGAAGTATCTTTGGCTAAGCCAGGATTTGAGTTCACTTCCTTCTGGTAATGAGATACCTTCTGGTAATGGATGCTCTAACCAATGATGATATCTCGGTCTCAGTCAGGCAATGTAATTTTAGGTTAATCCATTCAAAAAATACATTATTAAAAATAAATTTAATGTATGTAAAAAAACATTTAACTATTGTATTTCGCAAAAAGTACCTCTTCTGTTGTCAGCCTTTCATCTAATTTGTCTTGGAATCGAGTTATTACATTTCTTTGTTCATTTGTTCGTTTCGCTGACAGCCGCAGAACTTTGAATGTATTCTTGTTTGATTCTGGTTATTTTTAATTTCTCCTTCATTTTTTTTTATTTCTAATGGTGGTCACCCTTGAGCAATTAAGTACATTAGCCCATTTGCAGCAATATGGCCTTGAACTGCTACTCATTTTTATCGTTATCCGGTTGGCACCTGTGAACCAAGTCACGAAGGTGCGAGTAGCATTGCCCACGCCACACCACCACAAACCCGTTTATAGGGTGGGCCACATTCATTCATCATCTGAGGAAAGGACAAGAAACACACAGAGAGAATGAGAAAGTACATCCATTTATTCAAACCCAGTTCCTCCCCATCCGTTGTCAGATACTCTAAAATTTCTCCTTCATAACTTTCTCAATAATTTAATCATCTGATTTTATTTAAGTACAAATTAAGTCTGAATTTTTTCAATCAAACATTTTCGAAATGAAATTTTGGACAGTTGTGAGTTTTTCTGTCCGAGTTTATGAATTACTACATTGTTTTCTCTCTGAATTTGAAAATCTACTGAAGAAGTGTTTCGGAAGCTCTAAATTTTCTATAATTACAGTAGCTTTTTTAATAAAGCCACCATGTCAAACAGTCCTAAATATCGTATTTATATTGAATTATTTAAAAAAAAGACTTAAAAGTACACCATAAATGTCAATTTAGTTAAAAAATTCTTATAGTGATGATCGCTGATTGCAAAGACAGGTTATAATATTTGTACTTTTGGGACACGGATACAAGTCGGGAGCGAGTATTATAGTAGACGGAAAACCGCTTGTAGAGAAGTTAGTTACCCACAACACAGGATCGAATCTCCTGTAAAACATTAAATTAAAATTGTTAATCATAAAAAAATTAAAAA
>JAPDSC010030643.1:0-33659 GCA_026290005.1 Latrodectus geometricus | reverse complement strand
TATATATATATATATATATATATATATATATATATATATATATATATTAGGTTGGGAATTTAGTATTTGCGGATTTCACTTATAGGTGGCTTCAGTTGAATTTTTAGGTTTACAGACGTAGTACAAATGTAAAATACATTTTGTTATTTGATAGTTGGCAATTCAGCAGTCAATCAGTAAAAAAAGTTTTTGTTTGCGTAGTTTTCGTTTGGCGTTCGTTGAAATATTGAAAATCAAAGGAAACATTTTCATTATATTTTGCTTTTTTTACTTCCGCAAAGGGAAAAATGCATCGCAAGCTCATAAAAAGTTATGCGCTGTTTATGGTGGTGAAACCTTAAAAGAACGACAGTGTCAAAATTGGTTTGGCAAATTTCGTTCTGGAGATTTTTCACTCAAAGATGAAAAACGCTCTGGTAGTCCAGTTAGAGTTGATGACGACCTAATCAAAGCAATAATCGATTCGGATCGTCCCAGTACAACACGTGAGATTTCAGAGAAGCTTCATGTATCACATACATGCATTAAAAATCACTTAAAACAATTTGGCTATACTCAAAAACTTGATACATGGGTTTCTCACGAACTGAAAGAAACTCATTTAACGCAACGCATTAACAGCTGCAATTTGCTAAAGAAACGTAATGAAAATGATCAATTTTTAAAACGACTGATAACTGGCGATGAAAAATGGGTTGTTTACAACAATATCAAGTGGAAAAGATCGTGAAGAAGGCCAGGTGAACCAACTCAAACAGCATCAAAATGCTGATATTCATCAAAAGAAGGTTTTGTTATTAGTTTGGTGGTATTACAAAGGAATTGTCTACTTTGAACTCTTACCACCCAACCGAATGATCAACTCTGATGTCTACATTGAACTACTAATGAAACTAAATGCAGTTGAAGAAAAACGGTCCGAATTGACAAATCGAAAAGGTATTGTATTCCATCATAACAATGCAATTCCACACACAATTTTGGTCACTCGGTAAAAATTATTGGAGCTAGGTTGGGATGTTTTCCGCATCCACCATATAGTCCAGACCTTGCACCATCTGATTACTTTTTGTTTTGATCTTTACAAAACTCCTTGAATGGTAAAAATTTCAATAATGATGATGATGTCAACTCGTACCTGATTCAGGTTTTTGCTAATAAAAACCAGAAGTTTTATGAACATGGGATTATGATGCTGCCTGAAAGATGGCAAAAGGTCATAGATCCAATTGATCAATATTTACAGAATAAAGTTATTTAGTTCCATGAAAAAATTGTCTTCGATTTTCTAAAAAAACTCCACAATTACTTAGTTACCAACACAATGTATATCCTATATTTTAATTATTAATAAAGTTAAAAGAGTCACTTAAAATAAATAATCAATTTTTATTGCATTCTTCATATTTTAAGAGAAAGAAAACAATTGAACTATTAATATCGATATAGAAACATGGAGTTAAATATTTTAAGAGTTATAATAACTAAACACACATCTGTTATATCGATTCATTAATCACATGAATATTCTGATATATTTATTTTCGGTAAGCAATCTGTTATTTGGTTATTAACATATAAATGGCCACTTAATTAATAAAAAGAGTAATAAAAATAACTCGCGAAGATATTTTTATCTGCAATTATGGCTTTTTTTTCTAAGATATATGGATCCCAATAAACAAAAAAAAAGTTTGGTCCAGGAAAACATAATCACCTATGTAAAATTAGAACTTTGCCTTTGAAGATTTTGAGCAATTACTTAAGATGGCTTCCAGTATTAATGACTTTTTGCTAATATTTCATTACATTAAAAAAAATTCTCCCCGATATAAATTGATTAATTAATTTAAGGAAACTATTTTTGTTTCCGAAAAAAATCCATTTAGAGTGTTAATGGAAGTGGAGGCGCAGGAAAAAATCTTGAATGCTTTTATTTTTAATATTATCAAGATTAATTTTTAAACTAAGAGTAAATAAAAGCGGCAAAACAAGCTAAATATTGATTAAAAAAGCTGCATTTCATTTATATACTTTTATTATGATTAAAAGTGACAAACATTTTCAATTAATTAAAATTCAAAATTTAAAAGTTTTCTAATTTTTCTTGTTTACAAACAAGCTTTGTTTTTGAATAATATATCTCTATATGTCTAAAAATATCTGCAAATGATATATATTAGATTTTGCGGAGAAATAAACTCTTATTTACTAATGTAAAATATTATAGGCATTTTGATATTTTCGCAAAAGATTTCGTTTAATTACACGAATGTATTAATCCTTGTTAACAATGTTTTTGGTTATATTAAGTGCAATTCTATATAATATTTATTGGATCAAATGCATGAGTTCGTTTGGCAAAACATCTGCTACTGTTTGTTTATTATTTTACTTTATTGTACTCCTATTTCCTATTTTAGTAACATCACCCTATTTTTTATTTCAGTAACATCACTCATTATTAGTAATGATAAAAATGATATGAAATTTGTTTTTATGGATTAAAAAAGGGTTATTTTTGGAGAAAACACCATTTTTTTTTATCAAAAATACCTCGAAGTAACAAAAAACGTAAATTAGGTATTTCTATAAAACTCTTAATCATATGCTCAGAACAGACTTTTCACCATACTATTAAATTATGGTACGTAATATAAAATAGTTAAAACAAATAATTAAAAGTGGATTAACAAATTATTACTCTAATATTCTTAAATTTGACACTCAAAAAAATTGTCTTGAGTGATTTTCAAATAAGATGGGTTAAACATATTTTCAAATGTTTAAAGTTTTAGTCAATTTTTTTTAAAATTTGACTCTTAGTAATTCATTATTATTACTTTACTACAATCTAATTATTAAGTGACTCTTAGTAATTAGTTAATATATTAATTTAGTTATTTGAATAATTAATAATATTATATTATTTGTTATATCCTCTTAGTTAAATAATATTTTGTTTTGGATTATTTCTCTCTTTACAATTATTTCCTGTGCACAGCTTATATATCTTAAAAACTAAAGCGTCTCCCTTGAAGTCGGAGTCGAACACACGAATTGTTGACCTGAAGGCCAAATTGTTAATTCAATATCCAGTTGACAGTCTGATGAGTCAGACTGAGTTTTCTGAAATGTGATATTTTTTAAATAGTTTGTATAGCCCTGATATTTTAACAAATACAAATTCTATTTTTAACAAGGAAAAAGGTGGAGAAAAGATTTCGAATTCAATGATAGATCATGCATATTTTCTAATAGTACAAGATAGTGTGAGATTTGGTAATTATAGTTATTCATGTAACATGTTATATTGATGCTTATAACCTTCACAATTTTATTATGTGTTAACAAAAATTCTCTAAAAACTCTAAACGTTTTTAACATAAGCGGAAAATAAAAATTTTACTCGTAATTAGCTCTCATTTTTCAAAAAATAATATTTATTCGTGAATAATCATTTTTTTTAATAACTAGAACATATGACAAAATGAACAAAGGAAAAAAACATAGCATGGTCTGGCTGTATAGATAATAATATTTAATATAAGAAAGTGCTTAATTCAAGGATATGTGTAATGAATAATATTATTTTTCTTCATTAAATGTTAAAGCATAAGCATGTTATTCCATATTATATTTATTCTATGTTAAGTTTCTTTACATAGAACAAATTAATGTAATAAACAATGGTTAATAAGCACGTCTCTTGTTTACGCAAACTTATTTTCTTTTTGGGACTATTTTGGAATGTTAATTGTCCCTCATGCCATAAGAATTCGATTTATTTTGACTTATTATCCAAAATACACAAAAAAAATAAAATTAACTTTATTGTGGTTTATTGCTTTTGATATATTTAATACTTAAATAACTATGCTTATTAAATAATTTCCACAAAATCAAGTTTGTACATAAATTTTTATTGTCTAAAAAATTTCTATTGTTCTCTGTGTAAAAATATACTTTAGATTTCTAAATAACTTCACCAATACATTTTAAGTGGTATTGAAAATATAAATTCATTATATATTATGCATTTTGAATTTAGCATAAAGAAAATTTTGTGCTATTGATTCATTGCAAAAAATAATATATTTTACGTGTTAAAAATCTAATATTAACTATTAAAAATCTAATATTTTATAATTCTTTAAATCTTACTAAATTTCAAGTATAATCCTCATTATTTAATTCACTTCTTTTAGGATATCAGACTTGGGTGTTCTATTTCATGTTTGTGAGAACTGATTTATAGCAATTTAGCTACAGTAATCCCTAAAAAGGGAATATTTTCTATATATTGGGGAATCAAGTATAGTTATCAATTGGAAGGACCTTATTGGCACCAGTGAATTATGGTGAGAAAAAATATAGAATTATAATTAATAATGAAAATTTAGTTTGTTACGTTTGTTAGATATTGAAATTTGTCAAAATAAAAACGTCAAAAGTTAACAGTACTTGTCACTTTGTGAAAAGGAAATCACTTAACTAGAATTCTGATACGATCATAAATGATTCCGAAAGGGTTTTTACATCATCACCAAAGAACTTGAAGAGTTTCTTATAACCCTTTTTTTCTTATATTATTACAATGATACTGAATGGGAAATTTCGCATTCATATAAATTGTTGTTGATAATCTCCAACCCAATCTGGAATAGTCAGACCAGATCCATGAATCCGCTGACCTATAAAATGCCGAAGACAAGAAGAAGGGAAGAATAAACATCTTTCTTAAGACCCAAACATTCCAAGATATGTTTAGCAGACTTCTGCTGGTGACATTTTGGACAAAGAGGGAGAGATTTTCTCACCCATAGAAAATGTAAGACATCTTCCGTGGTTGGTGGTTAAGGGCAAGAGGTGGTGATTCGTTATTAGGAATGTCACAACATAGATTAAAGTGAATAAAACTGAAATTCTAGGATTTTATCTAAAAGGTAATCATTTAACTACTTCAAGATAAAATTAAAAACATACATTAGAACAAAATATATTTGAATTAAATAAGTTAATTTTATATGAATCTTAAGAAATCCTACTTTTTATTAATTAACAAAATATCCATTTTGAAGCTTTGATATCTTGATTGTAAATGAATAACAAAGTAATTATCAAAATGCATCAAGTTAGAAGTTTCAAAAATCATAGTTGATGTATTACATTCTTTAATTATTTGTGAGTGAATATTCGTGTGCTGATTTCGTATGTGCCAACTCAATCATTAATTTCGCCACTTAGAATTTATTTATATGTTTGTCTTATTTTTAAGTTTTAAATTAATTTTCATATAGTCTGTAATAACACATTATATACAACGATATGCTTACAAATACAACGAGATCATATTATCTTTAAAAGAATGTGTTAAAAGAAAAGCAATAAAGTTTGCCGTATGTTGAGCTATTTATATAAAAAAAATTTTCTAGCAAATTTAGATTCTTATAATAAAAGGTCAGCAACATTTTCATGTATTCTAAGTTTTTTACGTTATTTATCAAAACATAAATATACTCTAAAATGTAACCATTTTACTACATTTTACAATTTACAAATTATAACAAACATTTCACCGCTCAATAAGTTAATAAAAAGAAATTTTCATCTAACAAGGATTAGATTATACTAATTTTTATTTATAGAAATTATTCCTACACAAATTGACTTTTTAATTATAATCATGTGTCATTAATGGAGTTCTGGTTGATGATTTATAATAATTATTCACAATGTTATTACCCGCAAAACAGATTAATATTCAATGGAAAGCTGAGTTTAGATCTAAACAAAAACACTATGGTATCAAATCCTAATAATCAATGAGGCCTATATTTTGTATTTTTTAAGGTTTCATATTTGCTTGGAACTATATGTCGAGCAATAAATAATTGCTAAATTGCGAACAATAAATTATTACTCCAAGACATTGTATGGGATTCAAGAAATTTTAAAGTAAGATCATATAACAACACAGAAATTACATAAATTTAAATATTCCAAAATTTTACAATATTTAAATTTTGTTGTATTTTTTCAGTGTTTTTCATTCAAATAATGAAAATTATTCTTCATTGGTGCAAGATATTGGATATTTTGATATTTTAATATTACATCAAAACCACATTAATATAGTTAAAGGAAATATCCCAGTTTAATAATCCAACTAACAATTTGTCAATAATAATACTTAATATACAATAATTATATTTTTATTTTAAACTTTAATTTTGAATAGTGCTTCAAGCTTAATTTTCAATTATTACTTAAGAGAAAATTAAAAATTCGGATACTAACATGAAAGATTGGAGGATGTATAGGCTACGATGAATGTTTTCTTATAAATGATTCTGAGAAAAATATTCCGACGAATTCGGAGAAAAATAAATTAATGAGAGTTTGTTACCATTCCAACTTTAAAAATACGCTAATGAATTCCTTTAAATTCACTTTATTTTAGATAAAAATGTATTTTAATTTGAAATATTCGTTATTTCCAAAATTTTGCTCGGAGCAGAATTCTGAGAATTTCATTTTATTTAAAATATTACATAAATATTCATTCAAGAAATAATGCTTATTCAATATGTCTAACAACTTTTAATTTTATATATGGATTATTTCTATTAGAAATAATCCTATATTTCAGAAAACCTTATAGATTACTATGACAACAAGTTATTTAATTATATGTAACGTAACGATTATTGTAATCAACATTTATTGAGAGTTTACATCATTAAAAAATTCTTTTTTTCACAAAATATAAACATTTTTCAAGGCTGAATTAAAACATTTTTTATTTGAATATAACATTTTTGAAGTCTATATATTATCTTTTATAATAAAAATGATTCATAATAACTTAAAAATAATTCATTTTTTTGGGAGCAAATAATAAAATACTTTCATGTAATTTATCTTCATGAGACAACCTCTACTATTTTAAAAATATTCCATCAGTATATTTTCAGCCGCCCAACCTGTCTGGTGGTTAGAGTACCTGACTACGGATGGGGAGGACCTGGGTTCAAATCCCGGCTCGAGCAAGGATGTACTTTCTCTTTCTCCCTCTGTGTTTCTTGTCCTTTCCTCAGATGATGAATGAATGTGGCCCGCCCTATAAACGGGTTTGTGGTGGTGTGGCGTGGGCGATGCTACTCGAATCTCCATGATTTCGTTCACAGGTGCCCATCGGGTAACGATAAAATGAGTAGCAGTTTCCGGCCTTGTTGCGGCAAATGGGTTAATTATTCAAGTGTGCCCGCCATTAGAAACAAAAATAAGTATTTTAGGACTAATGGAATTGAATTTTGAACTCAAAATGTGAAGGCTGGTTTGGTTTGTTTGTTAAACTACACTCAATTTTTTTCTACTAGGATTAGACAGAAAACCTACAATGTTAAGTGACCGTTAAATTACAACCTATACCCACTTCTGAACTGTTTTTTTTTCTTTTTTTTTTGTCAAAAAACTGTTATTTTTTGCATTAGAAGTCTAATTATACAGAGTTCCACAATTTAAAGCTCATGCACACACACAATTATTCAATAATTACCTAATATTAAGGAAAAATCGCAAAAATAGTGATCACAAAAATAACCCAATCTGAGTGAAAGTTGGATATCTTGGGATGTAAAAGAAGCTGAACAATATGATTTGGTCAAAATATTGGTGCTACTGTCGGAAAACATTATTTGGGAGGAAAATAAAAATGGATATTTCAGAGAAAAGCGACAATTGTGGCAGCGTGTCTGAGATTAGAAATCTGGTATAGCGAAATTAATGGCCTCCAAGCATCATTTGACCAAACAACTTTAATGGCGAGCTATTGGGAGACTAGAGGCTGACAATGTCATATAGTTGTAGCTAGAAGGCTGAATGTGTGCCCGTCTATGATTCATAGAGTTTGGCAATAATTTCTATCCATGGATTCCCATCCAGGAATTTCAGCCAATGATGACCACACTCTACCACATGTGCCGATGACCTATATTTGTCATTATGTGTACGAAATAATAGAACTGTAGCTTCGGCTGAACTCAGATACTGCCTCGGGGAAAGCTCCCAGGCTTGCAGAGAAGCTGGTACCTAGATCAAATATAAATCGAAAGTTTCATGAACGTGATCTTTATGTGAGGTGACCAGTTATTTGCATCACTCTCACATCACACCATGGGTGAGAATGTTTTCAATGGGCACGTCAACATGTTCACTGGACGTGTGATCAATGGAAAGCTGTTCTCTTTACAAATAAGTTCAAGTTTAACCTCGAATGTTATAGCTGGAGTATTTTCATTTGGAGAGAACTTGGAACTCATTTTCATTAATCTAACATCCGTGAAAGATAAACAGGTGGACTAAATTGCTCTTGGGGAGTTATCTTTTTGGGTGAACGATAGAAATCCATGTCTTTTACTGTGGAAATGTTAATGGTTACACCTATAGAGATAACATCTTGGGTGCGTATGTGCACCCTTATGCCGAGACAATAGATGATGCTTTCGTGCTACAGTATAAAAATTGTAGACCACACAGGGTTCACACTGTAAATGCTTTTCTTGAGCAGGATACAATTGAAAGCATACTGTGGTCAACCTGATCACATGAATCTAAACCCAATCGAGCAGATTTGGAAACATCTAGAACGACGAGTAGTTGCTGTCAATTCTCCTCCAAGAACCCTTGACACGCTTTGGAAGAGCAATGTCTCATGCTTTCTACACACTAAATGGACGGCATAATTGGAAGCATCACACATCACTGCATGTACTGTATTGCTTATCAGGGTCAGTACAATAAGGCTTCCGGTATTCTTCATAAAGTACATGAGGGCTAAAGTAAAATCATGGTTTCAACTCATTTCGAAACAATACGAAACTTAAATAAACGTCGTATTTTGTTCTAATTAGAAAATTCCCTCCAAATACGGAAGTAGGGATAAATAATAATTTCACGTATATTTAAGAATGCACGCCCTCTGGCTATGTTCTTCTCAGTAAAAGGTCTTTGCTGATATAATTTTTGTATAGGAAAAATACCTATCATACGGGCACTTTTCCTTTACTAAACTTACACCTCCCATTTGTCCATTGTATACATATGCTAATTTTTGTAACGATATCGTTGGTAGGTAATTTCTATTCATGCTATTAAATACTTTCTTTTATATTACATAAAACTTTCAGTTATAGTCATTTTTGTGATTCTCCTTAATTTATCATAAGCACTATATAATCACTGTAGTGCTGGAGAACATTGGTCGGAGATGGGCGGTTTTAACCAAACACCATAAAAGAGAACCTAGAAATATATATATATATCCGAAACTGTATGAACTAAAATTTTAAAATTGGAATTTGATTATTGAAATGGTACGCAGAATTTTTAATTATTATTTACTGATAAAAAAATATATATTATAGATATATAACCATATACGTATACAATAGATAAATGCAAAATAAAATTCCAGTGTATCGAAATAACATTCATATTTTAATTTATCGATTAATATGAATGCATGATTGAAGAGTTTCTTGTATAAAACTTGAAATTTTTACTTCTAACTCATCATCATATAAATAACCATTTTAAATTTGAATAATTTAATGAAAAATATGAAAATCCATAAATATTTCCCTTTTCTCCCAATAGAAAAAGTTTTCATGAATGATTTAACATGATCGTGGATATCTCATAAGATTTTTTTTTTTTATGAGAAATGAAATCACGTTGTGGAAAGATCAAAACGCTGCGTTTGACACTTACTGAGCAATTACCTTTCTTATTTAAAATTATAAATGACTTTTACTTGAAAATACTCGAGGCGTTTATAAATTAAACGCCTCGAGTATTTTCAACTTAAAATCATTTTCCTCTTAAAATCATTAAAATCATTCGCTTAAAATCATTTTTCTCGAAAACGCATTGATGTATAGGAATGTAAGCTGCTTGAATTGACAAACATTTTGAAATTTTAAAGAGATAAGAAAAAACATTTTTAAAAAGTAAATATAAAGTTTTTTTTTTCAATTAAATCTAAATGTTTTGAAAAGAGAAATTTTCATTTATCCGTGAAAAACATTACGTAAAGTATTTTATGTAATGAGGCATTAAATCATTATAACAAAATAATAAATTGCGGGATTTTAATTTTTTCCATTGATATATATAATAGTGCAATACTGTAAGAAACTTTCTTTTAATTTTAATTCCGAGCACAATTAAATCTTTGAATTAATGTTGTATTGATGTTTTAAATACGTTTCCTACGTAGGGTGATTAATAATAATAATAATAATACGATAGCTTAAATATTTTTAGCTTTTTGATCAAATAAAACAAGTTGACAGAATATAAGTAATTCTTATCTGTTTATTTTTTAATCTTACCTCTCTTAGATTTTAGTGTTCGATAAAATGAGATTAATATTCTATGCTCCATGTAGAATGTAAAAGTCCGGTAGCTAAAGATTTTGATCTCTGACTTTCATTTGAGGAGTTCATAGGTTTGAGTCCAGCCTTAAACGTGTACTTTTGTAGTGGTTTGGGATTTATTTGGAAATATAGGTTGATCCAACCAATAACATCAAACTTTGTAAGTTAAAAAAATATTTACGATACATATATGTATATTTAAATTAACTTAAAAAAATTGTATATATATATATATATATATATATATATATATATATATATATATACACCTAAGTCTGTTTTTACACGGTAGATTGGTTCCAGAAGAAGCCGTGTAAAAAAAAAACGTGTAAAAAAAGACATTGATCTTATACAAAAATGGGTGATTTGTTCCTAATCTCTAAAACCTATTAAAATTAGTGAAAAACAAGAATTTTTAAGAACAAGAATTCATGTTTATTTTATTAAATCAAATATATAATGCTTATTTTCACAAGCATAGTAATTAATGATAAAAAAGATATTCACTCTAATCTTAAAAGTAATATAAATTAAATGTATGGCAAGTTCAGGAACTAAAAAACTATGTTGTGAACGAAAAGAATAGGTTATTCAATTTTTAAGGTAAAAAATAAAATAAAATAGAATAAGTGATAATCATAAATACAACAACATAAATTTAATTGCTGTCGTCATCAGTTATTCGTAAATAACTGAATAAATACAAAATATTTTTTGGCTTACCTTTTATCTTAATGCGTTAAAATTAAATTTAATGGAAAATCAAATTTGCCTGCAAAAAATTTCTTTACCAAACACGTCTTATTGCATTGACAGTTCACAAAATATTAACACGTTTCAATTGCTCTGACCAGTAAATTTTATTGTATGCACATAAAGGGAATTCCCCTACTTGTTTATACGCGCTAAAGGGGAATTCACTTAAATCTTTAAGCTAGTGTTCGCAAACTATCGATACTATCGATGGTTTCAGACTTTTTCTTTCATAAATACTTTTTTGTGATATGAAAAAACTTCGCAAAAATTAAATTTGACAAAAAAAATTTAAGTACATAAAACTTCAAATCGTGCTAAATGGAATAGAATCGTGTAAAAAAATTAAAAATATTCAATTTTCAAACCGTGTTATATCAAATTTGAGCTTAAATCAATCAGTAATTGACAAGTTTTAGGATTCTAGCTTAAAAATCATAAAAACTGCGAATTAAAGAAGATGCGAAGTTATTCGTCGGACTCCTAACTTCCATGTAAAAAAAACATTATATAAAATTATATAATATAATAAGGTAACTTTCAATATAAGATAAAACTTCGAACCTTTCAGAACTTTTTTTAAATTTCAGGTAAAAAATATAATTTATTGAGTTTATCTAACGCCTTTTATTATTCGAAAATTTTATTATTCCTTCTTTCAAACTATCCAAAAAATTTTGTCAAGGTTATATTTAATCTTGAAGAAAGTAAAAGATAGTTTTATTAAAATTTCAAAAATAAAGGAAAGTAATAACTTAGAGCAGAAAGTTCAAAAGAAACAAAGTAATTAATTTAACTTCAAAGGGGGTTTTCAATTACAATAATAATTCTTACCTTTGTTTGAAGTTTTTGTGGTTAGATACTTATATTAAAGATCAATTACAGTTATTCTGAATTGAAAATGTTTATTTAACAATGATTGTTTAATTATTGAGTTTTCATACATACAATTAAAACTTAATTGTTTAATTTCATTGTTAACCAATTTATTGATTGTATTTAATGCATTTAATAATCATAAGTCGTTTATTTCAGTTTTTTTGCATTTTCAATGAATGGTATTTGTTGTTAAATATTTATTTCTCAGTTAATATTGTGTAGAAAAATATTTGTAAATGACAAAACGCAAATAAAAAAAAATTCAATCAGCTCAAGCAGACAATCGTCTTGTAATCAACGCTTACAGCAGAATTGAGATTGATAATGTTCAATTTCTTTAGGTAATGTAGACAACAACTATTTTCTTACATGTTAATGATAGAAGTGGCTGAGGATTTCCTTAATGTTTCATTGAAATCTTATGTGTACCTTAATTTCAAGTTCTGCTGAAGATCATGTGATTTAAATTAAAATAATCTGGAATGATATATGGATTAACTGAAATTTTGATAATCTACATTACATCCTCGATAATCATTTGATGCATATTGATAGGCCTAGTAGCAGCTCTCATAACCTAAAACAAGTTCAAATGCAATTTACACAAAATAAATTTGCTTAAATTTAATTTGTTAAATTTCTTATTAAGAAATTTTTATTGCAACCTGAATTGTAATATAAATGCTTAGAAAAACTAATAATTTGCATTTTATCATATTTTCTATCTGTATTACTCCGAAATTATTTTGATCTTATTCTGATCCAGCACATATGGAAGCAATTGATCATCAATTATTTGTTTTGTTCTAACATTAATATGAGAAGCATTTATAACATTAATAGCTTATTGATTCCATTTATTTACATCCCTAATTTTCTTTAGTCACCGTTCCTTAAACAAGCTAATTGAACCAATAATTCTGATCTTGCCTGCATCATCGCAAAATATAGCTTAATTTAAGCTGAAGATTGTGAGTAATTAATTCATCACTACACCAAACTTGCCTCTAGAAAGTATAATCATCTACTTTCATATTTTTTTATCATATGTCTTAAATATGAAACTCGGTGCCATACTTATATTATTTAAATTTTACTGTTATATTAAAAATAATAAATAATATTCTTAAAATTTAGTATACATAGGTTGGTATCTGAATAGTCAGTAGTTTACCTATACGTCAATAACTCTTTGGTTTGGACTATCTTCCCCTGAATAGATGTTTATTCTGCATCTGAATTTACTTAAATTGAATATCCTGATAAAAATTTATCTTCAGGAGCAAAGGCTGATTGTAGAATGACAAATTAATATTCAATCAGAACAAACTTCCACATATTTCTTGAAAAAAAAATGTAATTAGTCTCGTGCAAAGAAAAGTCAAATGTAATTTTAGTTTTGCATTTAATATCACATTTTTACAAACATTCTTAGTTGAAATTACGATATGTAGTAAATTAAATTCTGAGATGAACATTACTTATATTGCCATGACTTCATTGTCATTGTTTATTTGTCTCTCTTCGATAATTTTATTTCACACAAATGCCAATTAGATCGGAATCTACTGTTTAAAGTGGGTTCTTAACCACTACAAACATCTACGTCAAAAGTGTTTAGTAATGGTGCAAGATCAATGCACTCTGCCATCGCATATACTTTTCTTATAGCCAAGAGTCAAAATTAAGGGTTTTTTAAAAGCGTTATAAGAATGATAAAAGCATTATAAGATCTGTTTTTCACTTTATAAAAATTTTGTCCCATTGGTTTATTTAATTTTAAAGTCTATTATTTAAATACTTCGAAATTTTTGGCAAGTATGATATATATATCAGCAAAAATATGAGAAATATTTCAAAAATAAAATGTTATAACCATTAAAAATTGATCCCAATTAAAGCTTTGAGAAATTTGTAAGAAATTATGTATCATGAATCACTCTATTTTTAAGAATTTTGAAACGTAATTATAAATATTTGTGAACAACTGATTTAACTTTTATAGCGAAAATAGGTATAATAAAAGAATTTATTTAAGAAATAAAGGATTTTTACTAAAGTAAAGTATAATATTGCATGAAACAGATAGAATGAATTTCAGTGGAAATTTATGTCAAAATATAAGAGGAACTGGGGAACAAAATATTATTTAGAACTAAATTGGTAAAATTATAAAAAAAAAAATTATAAGAACAGCAGAAGAAATTTTGAAGCTATGAAATTCAATTCTCTTGAATTTTTTTTTTACAAAACCTGAAAAAATAACTTATTTTTAGCTTTCTTTCCAGCTAAATTGTTATTGGCAGACAGGTTTTTCCAGTTTTTATAAATTAAATTATTTTTCTCCAACAGAAATTAATTTCTTTTAGCTAGATTTGATTTTTAATCGCATGATTTCAAAAACTTTCCTTTAAACTATTATAAAGTATGCAAAGCAAATTATAAAAGTATAAAAGTTATTATAACTATCAGGATTATAATATTTAGTGATTATTGAAAACTAGATAGGCTTGAATAAAAATACGAAAATCAAAATTGTTTATAATCATATATGCCAATCATTTAACAAAAGGGATTTCTGTATAAAGTTCTAATTTTCTTTTGCAGCATTGTAGGAAAAAATAAAATATTGTAATATATTATATAATATAATGTAATATATTATATAATTTAATGTAATATATAATATAAATAATATAAAATCTTTAATCTATAGTCAGCTAGAATTTGTTGCTTAATTAACAATAATTAGGCAGTAAAATTGAATCCACTGAAGTTTAAAATAAATATTACTCTTGTAATTTAATGGTTAAGATCAGCAAACTGAACCGTCATTTGCCGATGTCAGTGATTGGTTGGGTGACCACATTCTCCCCTCTGAGTTACTGGAGCTCCGTTGTTTGAGAAAGTTCCAAAATAATCTGGAACTTTCGAAGTACTTCCGCTGTGATGTGAATGGGGTGATAAGGATACCTATTAGGGTACGACTAGTCACCTGACCGTGGTTGAAGATTACGAGGCGTTTGGTAGGCGAGTATTTTAAGCCCATGAATTTCAGGGCTTGCTACATTGTTTTAAATGCATGTAATTTCACATATACATTTATGTTGTATGTATTTTAATTAGTGAAAATGAAATGTTTTACAAATGAGAAATTATAGACAAATAATAATATTTTTTTAAATTTTTAATTAAGTTATTTTTTTTTCTGCTTGGTCTCCGAGTTATCATAGATACATTTAGTGAGTATTTGTTTTTTTTACATGAGTAATACACAAAAACTGAAAATTTAACTGACTTGAAATTGAGTAACTCGTTCATAGAAAAAAATGAGTGGGATACGAGAACTTCAAATATCGAGATGATTTTCGATTTTTAATAACAGTTATATTTTTTGAGAGATTACAATGCTAATTGCATCATTTACTACAGCAAATTCTAAATTATTTTTTGCTGATTTAATTAAACTAAATAATTAAATAGATTAGATATTTGATCGTTTAATTATTTTTAATATATTTTATAACATTGACAAAAATTCATCGCTTCAGTCTAATAAATTCATAGTTTTATGCAGCTTCATATGACACAGTGATATAAAACCAGTTGGACTTAAGGGCACTCAATTTTAATAACATGTATAAAAAAATCTTTACCTAGGATACTTCCCGTTACATAACATTACTTTCTTAAGAGGGAAGGATCTAGAACAAAATTTCATGCTAATATTTCACGGAGGAAAATAATACCAACGACACATCTTCCGCAAATTTGGTTGGTTAATCTGTACCGTTTCCAAATAGTAATAATTTGTTAGGCGTTCCTTATAGAATTCTGTGTTTGTGAGTTTTTCTATTCTAAATACGAAATTAAATTCTTTGAATTGTCGATCTCTTGAAAAAGTCTTGATTTCTTAGTAATGATAATTTGGCCTGTTTACTTCAGAAATGCAAGTGAATAATCCATTTTATGAAAATAAATTAACTCACCAAATTTATATTTTTGACAAACGTAAGAGTAAATTAAGAAGTGTAAAGTTATGAAAGTTTTCTTTTATCCTACGCTCGTATTCAGCTTCTTTGACATTAGTTTATGAGCAACCCAATAATATGATGATAAAGCAGAAAAAAAGAATTAAAACTAACGTATGTTGTGTTGTCCTCAAGAAAATTTAAAAAATATAAGGCAAAGCCTGAAGTGGTCATCCTCCATATACCTTTAATGTCATAGAGGGCTAGTCGAATCCTTAAGATAAGATGTAAATGCTTTTGTAAATAGTCATGTCCAGTAAGCAAACGAAAGCAAGCAACTCCAACAGACAGAGAAATGGTGAATTTACTACTGTTTGTTGAAACAGACAAATCTCTTTTGTCCATAGCCACCACTTTTATTTATAGCTGCATCACTATACATGGAATCTCTACTTCTTTTTAGTTACTGTAAATGATTCTTTTGATGTTACGCAGAGGCAGAGGGGATTTAGGTTGTGACATGAAAGATCCTTCTTTAACAGGAATATCATCTTGCTGATTTCTGCAAAGATCCTGATCGAAGGTATACCACTCACCTTCTTCTGGTTCTCCCTGTTTAAACCAAATGACTGATAATTTATCGCTTTATAACTAATTAAAATATGAAAACATTCTTACGTTTTTCTAACTAACAATTATTACATGTGTTCAGAATTTACTAAAAATAATCATAAAATGAATTTGAATCTGTCTATACTCAAAATTGTATAATCTTCTACTAAAATATGAATGAATTATCACTTTCATGTTTCAATCGCAGACGGTTTTGTTTAGTAACTTGGAATCCTTTAAAAGCATTTCCAAGCATATTGTGCTTCAAATGGGAATACCAGAATTGTATTCCTTTACATCTTTTGCATCACAGTTACGTGCACAGTTAGCCAAAAATTCTATCTAATGACTGTATTCCTTTATCAATAATACCAAACTGATATTAAAACTCAATTTATTGTTGAAAAATTATTCTCCCACTTGCAGTTTTTTAACTGGAGTGTTCTTTACTCGACCTTTTAAGAAATTTCAATCCTCTAATTTAAATTTCATGTATTCTTATAAAAAAAGACCTCATAAAACGGATATTTTATTTTGATATACTTGCAAATTACAATGATATTAAAAGAAATACATATTTTTATATTTTAAATTAGATTAAAACTTGGAAAAAAATTAATGCTAAGAATGAAAGTAAAAAAACAAGTTAATTTTTAAGCCCAGCCCTACAAGAGTTAATATGTTACTTAGAGTAATAATAATATTAATTTATATACATATGATGGCTGATGATTTTATTTACTATGAAGAGTTATAAAAATTTGGATTTTATACTATTTGAAAAAATTTAAGACGGTTTATATAATTAATATTAAGACGGTTTATATAAGAATATTATGAATAGCATGATTATATGTTAAATTTATATAATTCTGAGTAGGATTAAGCATCAAGGAATGTTTTCCAACTTCTAAGATCTAACATTTTAAACCCATAACTAATATAAACAAATAATTTGGCTTAGTATTAAAATTTGAATTTTACTTCAAAGCCTTATTTTCCTAAGAGTAAATCGTAATTTCATCCTGTAACTTATCGAACTTTAAGTGAATATTTTTATATATTTCATTAAAAATATTAATTTAATTTTTTTATGTATATACAGTACTTATGTTAGTATAATATTTATGCAACCTTTTGTTGTATTATATAAGTGTATCATACAGTTTTTTTTTATTTTTGTCTAAGAACTATTTTTTATAATACGATTTATATTAATAATGTATTATAAGAATAATATGTTTTGTATTATAAATTTTTAATATTTGTTCTTTATTTAATCTTAGTAATTTAAATGTAGAAAATTGTTGCAGAATCTCTAATAAAACTCTCTTTGGGTAGAAAGTTATTTATTTTTTTGATTTCATTTCAGATTCCATACTTCAATTAGATACTTGAAAGATATCTTAAATAGCTTTAATATATATATTCTTATAAGCTTATGTTTTGGAACTCAGTCAGGAAGAAATATCCTTGACTATTGCTTTGCTTGCTTTAATTTGATAAAAATAAAAGTACAGAAGAAGCAAAACATTTACATTCACAATAATCACAACCTTCTGAAGCAAATGAGATCCCTTATACAAAAATCTTTTGGAACAAGGTAAGATTGTGATTTTAATTTATTGGAGAAATAAACGAGATAATCTTATAGAATTATGCACGTAGATGTTTTATGGTAAAGAATAAACACACAGTTTACTGAATGTAATCCATTTTTCTATATTCCATGTCCATGTAAAGTGTGTTCATGAATAAAATACAGTTGTTTTGCTTCATGTCACTATTGAATAATAGAATGCTTTACCACACGTGAAAAAACCATATTTTGTAAATTTCATATACCTTTTAAAAAAACCATCACTTTTAAAATTCTGAAATAATTTTCGTGCTATTGCATGTTTTTTTAAAGAAATATATACCTAAATGTTTTTGAAATCCTCGTATATTCCTAACTAAAAATTGATAGCTCAATACAAAGATTTTTTTAAATAAAATATAATTTAGAGGGTTGTAAATTTTACCTAAGTGAATACTTTGTTCAATGCAGATTACTCAAGTGAATATCTATAACAGTACTGTGAGAAAAACAAAAAATTACATTTAAGACAAAATATTTAAAAAAAAAATAATTATTAGAAATGCTGAGAGATGGTGCATATGTTTATATTACAGAAATTTGAGATGTGTGTTTGCTAATTTTGTGTGAACATGTAACCATAGCTAACGTTTTCCAAATAACATATGAATATTACAAATGAATATTTTAAAATTATTTATATTTTAACTTTATGTATTTTAAGTTATCCAACTGAATAATGCATGCATATTCTAAGTATATTTAACACAAATTATATATAAGATGTATTAAAATGATGAATGTGTTTGCAATACTTCAATTTTTATAGTAGAAAATATTTCTCTTAAATATACTGGTGTTCAAAATTAAGATAACTTGCATATTTTGAAGACTTTTTTAAAAGAACTGAATGAAATGTAAAATCAGTATTTCGTGACAAATATGCAAATCATGTATATTGAATACGTATACGTATGTGTGGATGGAAACAGTAGAAGAATAGGCTTTATAAAAATGCATTAAAAAATACGCTTTTCGTTCGCTAGCACACCTCGCTGAATTTTTTGGTATTTTTGTTTAGCAATCGGCTGGACGGACAAATTTAACACCAACAATGATTAATCATCAAGATTTAGATGATGGAATGACGTGATGATTTGTGGGGGTGGCATGGAGAAGACCAGATTTGTAAAAAAATTACATTTTAAGGCCAGAGTCGTGTACAACTTATGGAAACTGTTTCAAGAAACTGATTCTGTTAAGAGAAAGCCAGGGCAAATTCGTCTGAAGGACCTGATGGCCAAAGATGATTACCATTTGCCGGATCGATTGTAGACAAACAATTCTCTATACCCTATAGAGCCAATCTGGGAGGCTTTGGGAAGAACAATTGCAACTTACAACCCTTCTCTGAGAACCAGACAGTGCCTAAAGAGGGCTTTGCAGAACGAGTGGCACCAATTGCCACAGAAAATCTTAAACTTCCATATTCTCCTATGATATTTTCTTTTCCTATTCTGCAACAGTTGTTGCATGCCTTACAACTCCGATGAGTATAACGCACGTTTATGCATGTGTTTGTTAACTGTTGCATGGTTATTTGTATTATAATGCATCAATGTATGTAAATATCTCAAGTTTCATCAAAATGGTTCAGTAGTTCTGGAGATAGTTGTGCAAATATGAAAATTCTCTTAATTTTCAACACCAGTGTACTTAATTCTTCTCTTTAGTATTCAACTCATATTTATCCCAAAAATTCCTGCGTAGCTATTTCTATGGTAAGTAAAAAATATTCTCATTATAATCTGACACAAAATAGACCAAATACACATTGCTAGAATTCCAGTATTGATAATGCTAATGAAAACATTCAGAAAATATTCAGATTCTTTAGTAGAACATAAAATACTTATCAACATGCATATAATTCCGAAAGACTGTAAAATAAGAAATTATCGGGGGAATGTAAAATAACCAATGCAATGATTTAGCAGTATTTGTATATAACAATAAAAAAATCATGTGGAAAACCATGGAACGAAAAGTATTATTTCTTTTGTTAGTTATCTGCCTTATTCAAAGCATATCATTATGCACTCAAAATCAAATAGGTGATCTTGTATTGAAGAGTAAACGTGTAATAAATAAAGAAAGTTTACAATAAATATTTCTCAGAAAGCTTATTTTACTCATTTGAAAACCCGGATAAAGTAAATATTTTTGTCCTAGATTCTCGGTGAAAAATATATTTCTAATTAATTTAATCATTAAATTAATAAAAATTAGTTAACTTAAATATTTGTTAAAGTTTCTTAATTTTTCTCAATATATATGTTGAAAATAAAAATAATTTACCTGAGCAAATGTACCAAGTTTCTCAAGTACAATATGATATAACAAAAATCAGACTTCAAAGGCTTATATTGTTATTAAAGCAAATACATTAAAAAAATTGTGACTAATTAAAATATATAAACAAAAGATTTTGAAATATGAAATAAATAGTGAAAACTGGAGTTGCCTATATTAAATTTCTGTCTTTTTTTTGTGGCTTAATAAAATAAAATAATAATTAAGTAAAGTAAAATTAACACAATTAACCTCACGTAAAATTTTTCCCTTTTAACCCCTGAGAAAAACTGTAAATTTTAATTTTTGACATTATTTTAAATGTTTTCTTTCGTTTCTAAAATAATTTATTTCATTAATAGGCTGAACCCTTTGAAGATCCAATAAAACAAAATGGTCGTAGGGCAGAATATATACTAGTTAAAGAGTAAAGGAAACAAAAATTAGAACAATTTTAAACTGTAGAATACTGATCAGCACACATGGTTATTTTTTTTAATGAGAACCTTATAATTACTACAAGAAGCTAATTTTTTTTTGCCTCGTTAACGTCTAAATCATTTTATCTTTCATTTTTATATTCATTTAATAATCATTTTAATAATCTTCATAACTTAAGACGTATATATATATATATATATATATATATATATATATATATATATATATACGAACAATAAATGAGTCACGAACAAACAGAAAAAACGATGCATTAAGTTTCAATCTCAAATGTCCAGAAAATGGTAAAACCTGAGAAGCATATTGATTAGGAAAAAGTATGGCAGGGACTTCCGGAAATTCACGTGAAACTCTTCAGCTGGGGATTCATTTATCTAGTTATATTATATCTATCCGGGAAAAGGAGACAGTAAATATTCTAGGAAAGTTACTAGATTCCCTGAATGCTGAAGGGACTCTTCTACAGGGGCATTGCATATCTGTATATATATATATATATATATGTATATATATATAATTGAGCACTACGTGGCTTCATGCTAATTCCTTTTTAAAGATATTATTATGAAAAATTATAAATTCTTGCCATTAAACAGTTTTTAATATTTTATAGAGGGGGCTCACACTGTTATCTTAAAATAATAATGAGTTCTCCAATATAAGAGTTAACCTAATTTAGTACCTTTTCATAATCTTCAGAAAGAAAAATTACAGTTTAAAATCTTTAAGATAAAGTAATAAATGTAACATTTTGTGTTTTCTACTTATTGTATGACATCCATTACACTAATTGAGCGCTGAGATATTACTTGCTTTTCTAATTTTTGATTAGTGATTACTCATTATTTTCAAAATTCAAGTGCTATAATAACTGTCAGAAAATCCTTTAAAAGAGATTTCTAATATCAAAATGTCCATTAAAATGTATAAAAATTTTTCCAAATAGGCTCTTTTAAATACAATAGAGAAATTATTATATTTCCTGTTTACTAGATTTTAATTATATACATGTTATTAAAAGTTGATATAAATCTCTGAAACATTAAATATAAATTTATATTATAATAATTAGTAATAGTTAAAAATTGAGGAAAAATCTATTATATTACTTAAAAGTATTTTAATTTTTATAAACTTAATCGATTTATATTGCAACAATATATATTTCAATTTAATAATTATTTGATGGGTTTACTAAACATTAAAAAGAGTTTTTTTTTATTTTAATTATTATTAAACGATGACAATGGAGACAATATTTCAATTATTTATCGATATTCAATAAATAAAAATTCATTATAATTCTTTTCACGGATGTATTTAAATAATTTTTAAGATTGAAGTAAATTTATATTGTATTCTTTCGCCTGTTTGGTATTCATTATTAGTTGAAACTGGTAGGCATAAACGGATTATTTCTAATAATAATTATCAATATTTTTCTGCTTTTTTAAACTGATATTTTGACGACATATGGGAGTCAAATAATTGTTTTTTTCAGGTATGTACAACTATGAGTGTTCCACAAAAATATTAAATTTATGCCATACCAAAATTAGCACATAAAATTGGATTTATCTGTTATTTGTTAATCCAAAATATAGCAATTTTAATTTACGCTTCTTAACATTAAGTATATAGAAAGTATATTTTATTTGTTATTTATAAAATATTTTTAACAAAAACGCAGAAAATAAAAAAAAAATGTTAAATAACATTTGTGAGAAAATAATATTTAACATTTTAATTTGAAACTAACAATTAATAAGAAAAATTAATTATTTTTTTAAAAATAGATTTCATATTTCAGGAAATTGCAAAACCAAAAACCTTTCCTCGAAGTTCTCATTAGTTCAATTTGGATATTTAAAAAAATTAACATTTTTTATTATATTGTATTATTTTGGTCGAAGGCCCTTCTGCTGAATGTTGGTTTTTAATCATTAAAAATGTCTAGCTGGAGGTAGGAATCAATTTCTCGAGCTACCGAATTTACATTTAGAGCGTAAATCTTTCCACTCAGTCGCTTAACCTCACAACAGTATGCTATGTTGAAACAACAGTATGCTATGTTGAAAGTCAGTATTCGTAAAACGTAATGGTTTTGTACCATGTATTGTTACCTTAGCAACATTGTACTATATAAATATCCCAGTACAACGAACTTTTCAGTATTTACTTTTTCACTTTTAAAATATTACTAAAACTCCTATTAATTTCTTCTATTCAGAAATATTTTCGATACTATATTTTATTTATTTTCTTTTTTAATTTGAATAACTAATATTTTTTTGCTATAATTTAACGAACATATATATTAGAATAATTCAGGAATTTACTTTTTTTTTTAATCTATTTTCGCTGCAATGTCATGCACCACAACTCGATCTACTGTAACAGAATAGTATTAAACATTTATTAAGGCTCTGATGTTAGAAAAATATTGAAGCAGTATTTTGTTAAATTAACTGCCATGGATATGAAGATCTTGTCATCCATATTTCAAAGTAAAGGCCGTAAAAACCTGATTAAATAGACTTTATTCTCATTATCGTAAGATAATGCGTTGGATACACTATTTAGTGTAAAGCGATGTTCACCAGATCAATGCTTTAGCGATGTTCACTGATAGCAGTAGGAGTAAGTAAAATATATAGTGGTTGCAATGTCTTCCAGGAGAAATGATACCTCTGGTGAGGGAAAGTCAAGCTTTGGAAACTTTCTGCTTCTTCCTTGCTTCTAAATTACGTATATTAAATCTTATTGAAATATTTACATTGTTTGATTGAATACGTAAAATTTCTTCTTTCAATAATGTGGTCTATAAACATTTAGTTTGCATAATACTCCAAAATTTATTATCATTATCGAACAAATAACTCAAAGCAACATTCTAAAACTCAGCTTGTCACATATAACAAGAAATTAAGTACCAACAGTGCACAAATTAAGTAATAACTGAAGTCGACAGAGAGATTTGTCAATTTTCACTTATCTTATAATTCGTTCAAGCTTGATGATATATGTAATTGTTTTAATCATCTATCTCGGAATATTCTTTATTTGGAAGACAACACTCTTAATATATAATTTTCTATATTCTGATGACACTTTAAAAAAGCTTAATCATCCATCTCGGGATATTCTTCATTGGGAAGACAACATTCCTAATATATTATTTTCTGTATTCTGGTGACACTTTAAAAAGTTTAGACTTCAGAAATTCAAAACTTTTAATTTATTTCTTATGTAGACACTGCAAGCATTCTTTTTATTGTGCAATCCAAGAAAGATAAAAATTAATCTGAAATCTGTATTACATTCCTAATCTTTACAAGACACAATAGTAATTTCTCTATAAGAATAATATACGAATAAAAGCAGCAGGCTTAGATCGAGACAAAGGAAATGATTACCAGATTTCATCTCGTAATATCCGCAAAAAATATCCCCAAAGAATCTGAAGAAGATATTTATTAGATAGCGGTGACCAAGAACATATGACGTACTTAACTTCCGAGGAATTCTTGCCCTTGGTGATTCATTTTACTCTAATAAATATTCTCTAGGTCCAAAAGAACAGAGTAAATATCCTGAGGAATGTCCTAGATTACTAGGTCTACTATAAATGGGTACACACTAGTGTTTCTTTCCTAAAATAGATCAAATACCGAAAAATTCAATAATATCTTTGAATGAATAGATGTTTGGTCAAAATTTGTGTGTTGCTCAAGCAATATCAATGTTTACACAAAGATAGGAATGTCCCATTGTTATATGTTTTGTAGGAAAATGTTTTACAGTTTTCTTAAAAAGAGAAGAAAAAAAAAATGGTTGCAATTTAAATCTTGTCCCATTCAGACGTAGAATGAATTTTATATTCGGGTTTATATTAAAATAAGTGACAATGTGCCAGTTTTAGACTCCGGATTTGTTAACATGAATGGCAGTAAATTCCAAGTTGAAAATAAACTAGAATCAATACTAAAGTATGAAAATAAAGCATATAAATTTGAGTTTGTACATATCTCTCATGAATATTTGATGATCTGAAGAGTCTTATTTTAGTATATATATATATATATATATCAAGTTGGTATTATGGTATTATACGAAGTTAAGGGAACAATTCCTAAGAAATTTTTCATTTAATAAATAAGGTAGTCATTTTTGTTTTTATGTTTTTTTTTCCAATGAAACGATAAAATAAAAATAAACAACAAATTTATATGAAAAGATCGAAAGAACACTTAAATATCTTAAAATCAATTTGAAACAATTGCTAATAAATAATAAGTTTAATTCTCATTTTAAGTTTGAATTACTAAATGTAATTTTAGTATTTATGAGGATTCAACATTATTGAAATATTTACATTTAATTTATTGACTTCGTAAAATTTCTTCTTTCAATTATGTTACGAATTACTAAATGTACTTTTAATAATTCACACTCACAATTCGAATTATTAAATGTATTTTAAGCAAAAAGATACACTGATAATTATAACCAAGACGCGTGACTTAAAAATTATAAGCAAACATAATAAATAATTAAATTTTAATTTATAAACTTGTTAAATTTTTTATTATAATGTTGTACATGGGTTAAGAGACTAAAAATGATTATTATTTAAGAATTAAAACCTATATAAAAATTCTATATTATTTTCATTAAAGGTAACTTAAAAAGATTTGTTTAAAATGTTTGGATGAAAATTACAAAAAATATTTTAAATTAAAACCTTGTTTCCTAGTAATTTTTAATGAAATAAGTAAGGATAGATATCATAAGAACTCAGGTTTGTGTAAATAAGAACTTGTTATAATCGAATAATTAATTATTTTAACTTTAATTCACACAAGAAGTAAATAACTAAATAAAATTGACGTTAGCTTTCATTAATTACCAAAAAAAAATCTAAAACCTAATCAGTGCTTATAGTCCTGAAAATCATAGTGAAATTGATGATCAATTTTAAAAATAATTGTATGTTTTAGTTTATAAAATATACAATATTTTTTAAAATTTTATCATCAATTTCACTATGATTTTCAGGACTATGCATTATTTTATAAAATAAGGCATTTTACTGATAATCAAAAAACCAATATAATTGTTATTAAGTTGTTATTCATTGAAAATATTCAGTTTTTTTAATTTAGCAAATATGATTAGCAATTGGAACGATAATTTTTAAGGAAAAAATAAATGAGCTTCTATTAACTGATAATATTTTCATAACAAGTTGACGAAGAAAATTTAGGATTCGTTTTGTATCCAATATTTCAGTACAAATGAAATTGATGGGTTGAAAAGGTCTATAAAAACCAATTATAGGGGGGACAGCTTGCCAAGTCTCTCTGTTTTGGAAAAAGTATGATTCAATATTTACTTAATATTTCTCAAGATATTGTTTTAGAACGAGGACTAAGGTTTTAAATACCGACCAGCAAAAGATATACAGAAATCAAATACGTTGTTGATTGTTTAAAAATTTCCCTTAGTTACGAAGTTATTAAATACTAAAATCAGTACCCCTTAAATATGGATTCAGAAATTTCTTATCAGGGAAGTATTGGAAAAAGTGTAAACACGCACGCTGCAATGGGCGAAAAAATGTTTTTCAGAAATCAAAAAGAAATAGTAACTATTTATTTTTTAAAAAAATCTCTACACTTTGGGAATGCAGAAAGACTTGCACATGACACTTGTAACTACATCATACCACATGTTGATTTGCAATCTTATTAATCAAAAGTAATGTTGATTGATTAGATTATTTCTTTGCCTTTCGTACAATGAAACCCATAATATTTATTCGCATAACTCAAAAAATATTTGCTATCAAATGATTTGTAGTTACTTTAAAAATTAAACATTACTTTAATATCTTATTTATCTTTCAAAATTAACTTGTTTAGATACAGATAAACTAAATATATCGTACACAACACATCTAATAAGAAAAACTAATATTGAGGAATTAAAAATACTGATCTTTCATGAAATTCATGAAATATTTTCCATAATAAATTTAAGAAAATTTCAGTTTTTTCACATATTGTTTAATTTAAATAATTTTAAAAATAAAATATTATTATTTGTCTATACAATGGGATAAAGAAAGTTGTTTTATATAAACTGGAATTACAAAAAATAATATTGTTAATTAATATGTATTTTATTAAGCTTCTAAAACATGTTGACTAAGATAATCAAACATTGATGACTATTGGTTGTGGAAAATATATAAATGTATAGTTTATATAATCAGAAATTATATATTATATAACTGCTAAATTGTAAATGCATACTTATTACATTTGCAGTAACTTAAAACTGAAGCTAATAAGGATTAAAATGGCAAGTTAATTGCTGATACTTAATTCACCAATCTCATGTTTAGATATCACATTTAATACCAAATGGCTCCATGCTTTGACGATATCTCATAGACATATATAATTATTACTAATAATTGCTATAGATGGCTCTCATGTTTATCCAATACAATATGCTGATTCAGAATAGAACTTTAGTAGTGCCAGTTAATCTCTGGAAACAGAAATGAACAAATATTGATATCCCTTTTAGTGTGCATGCATTTGAAATTCAAAATTTAATTAAATAAAATATCAAATTATAAAACAAAACTCTTTTGATTTATGTAAATTAATTATTTTTGTTATTAAGCAGATATATTTTGAAAAATAAAATTTTAAATTTAACTTTATCTTTTAATAGTTTAAACAAAGATATTTCTGAAACAAGTTATTTTAATGAAACATTTTTAAGCCATCGAGATAAAGATATATTTATGTATACTTTTTAATTCATGTTATCTGTTGTGGATGAAAATATTTGTTCAATTATTTCTTAATCATAATTTTCTCGTGGTTTAATTATATTAAAAATAACGTTTGCGCTGTACAGAAAATTTAGCAACGTGATATTTCATTCGTATCTCCAATCCTTTCGTAACGGGAAGCGCTATCGCGCGCTTATTGTTGAGACCTACAGTTTCTTTTGCGAGTGTCTGTCCAGGACAGAAGGTTTTTTTACCGATTGGTCTAAATCCATGAATTTATCGAAGTATCAACGCATTGTTTAATGATGCTCTATATAGATAGTTCTTAAAACGTTCTAGGGCACTGGCGCAAATGTGTGATGGTGGAGGTGAACGAGTAAAGGCTCTGTCACGCCTGTGTGTCTGCTGGAAATGAATGTGTTTCTTGCTGGCACGTATGCGTGACAGTAGACACGAAAGGGCTAGGAAAGAAAAAAATGATTACTTCATAGCTAAGATTAATTATAATAAACAAATAAATAATCATTGATTTAAAAAATGAGCTTATACAATATTCTGCTTCTTACTTATTCAATGTAATTATTCAAAAACTGTTAAATCGCTGCGTTTTGTCAGCAAGTACTCAATTTGAGAGAATTTATGGCAAATTGGGGAAGAAAAATGTTGAGTTGATATTCATATTTCACGATATGTAAATAGGGAAGCTGTTTTTGATGTATCTTTACAATTAGGACTTGAGGTCATTATTGGATAAAATTGCGGAATAAGTTTTGCAGTGGTTTTCATGCATACGGAGTGTTACCACGTGAATCGATTGCATAAATGTCTTGAATTGCATCATTTAATTTTCAATTATGATTAATGGAAGAAACAGTATTTTTTTTAAATTTTAACCAAAAGTAATTTTTTATTGTTTCATTTACATGATTAAAAAAACCACGAGAAAATTAGAAATTTTATATTACTTTTCTTTTAATTTTTTGAAAACTATTTCTCTTTCTCATGGAATCTACCATTTAAAATGTCATGTGTGTGTATTCTAAAGTATCATAAATCAATTACTGTGAGTAGTGGAAAAATGAGAGTTCAACCCCACTTTTCGATGAGAGTTCAACCCCACTTTTCGATGAGAGTTCAACCCCACTTTTTGATGAGAGTTCAACCCCCAATCTCCGATGAGAGTTCAACCCCAATTTTCGATGAGAGTTCAACCCCACTTTTTGATAAGAGTTCAGCCCCAATTTCCGATGAGAGTTCAGCCCCAATTTCCGATGAGAGTTCAACCCCAATTTCCGATGAGAGTTCAACCCCATTTTTGAGTTGAATCATAAATTTTTCGAGGAAGATTACACTTAATATTCATACCACTTAGCAAATACACCTCAAATATTAGAATATCAATAAATCATTAACTTAATTAAAATTGTTTGACAACTTCACTTCTGGATGAGAGTTCTACCCCCACTTTTCTATAATGACAATCCAACCCCACTTATGAAATGTGAGATTGGTTATTTTTAGGATGAGGAAAAGAAATTTACTAGTGCTACCATCTATATATGTTAAAAAAAATTATTTACAAATTATGTTTTAATTTTAAAATAAATTTCTTATATTCGAACCAACAAACTCTAAAAGTATTGATGGTTCTTGGTTTAAGCTCACTTACGCTAACCACTCAACCTCAATACCTACTTAATTTGAATAAAAAATTCTTGAATGTGTTTCGTTCTATGTTTTTTTTCACATTTGAGTTTCAATAAATTTCTTAATTACAATTTGAAGTTGTTTAAGTAATTATTAAAAGTAAATATTTCAATTCTCTCTTACTCTCAAAGGCTTCTGATAATAGTTATTTCAAAAACATTTTTTAAATCATTTATTAAAGAATATAATAAAGAAAAAAACATTTTTTTATTAATCATATTTTGGATGTTACATTTTAAATAAATGGATTTAACAATTAAAGAAAGAAAATAAGTGAAGAAATCAATGAAGTCAAGAAAGAAACAAAAATATAATGATATAATATTTTTTATTTAACAAATATAAAACAACAATAAGTTTACAATTTTCAAAAAAACAAACAAACATATGTTTTGAAAAAATTTTTATAATGGTAATACATGAAAGAATCCAAAATGATTGTAGATACAGTCTTTTACATCACAAATAAATAAACCATGATTACAATCCATTCATTTTGATATTATAAATGTTGAGATACAATTTAAAAAGAGTCAATTTTATAATGACCATGAGCTAGGGTGGAAAAAACCATCATTTAGTATGTATCTTTTATCATCCAGAGGGCAGAGAGCTAATTTGTTGACTGTTACTGTATATAAATCATGATTTTTCGAAACAATTGTCTTCATTTTCCCCTTAACTTGTTGGTTATCAAAAAGACATTTTTTATAATTTTCATGCTTTAAGACTTTTTCTCTAATACTTTTAGAAACTTCCTTTCGGCCTTCTTTTCCCCATTCTCACTTAACAAGGAATACATTTTGGAACGTAAACCAATAAACTCTTGTACTATGATTCCATTTAATTCATCCTTCATTTTCCCTAATACTTTTTTTTTTATCGCTGTATAAGAAATGAGTTTTGGGGTAGTCAGATGTATCATAAAGGTTCAGATGATCGGCCATGTCGAGATAGATATTTTCCGTTTGTATGTTATAACAAAGTGAATCTGTGTCAGTGAATAGTAATTTAGCTTTTTCCCCATATTTATTTTTTACATGTCCATAGTGAAATTCGTACATAAAAAATTTTACTTATATCTAAAACTGATAAACCTGTATATAGAGGACGATTAAGGGTGAGAGAGGTGACATGATGGGTTACAATGGTTAAATCATTATTTATTATTTTGAAAGCATGAAAAGAAGGTGAAACTATTAATTTAAGCGCCCTTTTTTTATACGTCACAAAATCTATATTTACACGATTTCTTAAGTTTTCCATGGTTTTTCCGAAAACGCTATTGTTCATTAATTTCCAGAAATCCTTATCAAATGAATTTGTAGCTTTTTTACGCATGGAAGTATTCAAGTCAATAAATTTACGAAGCCAGGGCTCCTGTTTAAAGCATAAAACTTTATGAATTTTTTTCAAATTCAAACCTAATTTCAAATACAATTTTAAATTTCGATAATGAATTACGTATCTAGTTTTGTTTTGTAAATTAGGTATTAGTTTTGATACACTCGGTATATTTTTTAGTTTTAAATTATTGGCCACATTTTTAAAGTACGGAGAAAGCATTTCAAAATTCACTTTTAATCTTTCCGGTGCCACTGGTAGATCGTTATGCAGATCATGGAGTGATGGGGGGAATTCTAAATCTACTTCAAGAATCATACCCTCCTCCGCTTCATCATCCCATGATAGTATATCTTCCACGCTTAGTTCTACATTTTCAGACCAATGAAAGTTTCTTACAGGTAAATAAGAGTTCATAGCATGTCCGTACAGATTATTCATATCTAAATATATGATATGTGAGGTGGGAATATTAGGATCATGCTTACCTGTGAGTACACTGTTAGCATAAGCATAGCGATTGGATATCATAGAGACTCCTCCTCTTATACCCTTTTCAATAAACAAGTGCATAGTTGGATCTGTAATAAGTTCCAATTCAACTTTTGTCATCCTCAGACATGATTGTCAAGCGATGCCAGGAGAAGTATACAAATGTGTAGGGTCTATTTTATAATGTGATAAGCATAATTTCCTAAATTTTTCGAACACATCTGCGAGGAAAAGAGTGTCAATTATAACGTAAAGATCATGGTATTCTCTTAACGTCTGCATTTTAAATGACTTGAAAACAGCGCATGCATGATTATAGTTTGATTCGCTAATTTCTTCATTGTTTAGAGTATTAAAAAAACTTTCCCGAGATGGTAATTTAGTCTCATTAAATTTTTCCATATTATCAAAATACTCGTAAGGATAAACACCCTTCCTTCGCAAAAGTGGTACTAGTTCTTGCTTTATTTGTGAAGATAGTACATGAAATTCATTTTCGTCTAAATTACTAATAAGCTTATCGAAAGATGCAGGAAGGAACTGTAGCGAATCTAAAAATTGGAGATTTCCAATGGAAAATGTTATAAATTTCTCCGCATTACTAGCTATGCAAGATATTTTTTATTTTTTACTTTATTTAAAACTTTTCTTATATGATGACTACCATAGCCCTTTAACTTATGGAAAATTACTGGAATTTTTGTAACTAATTTATAATTTAAGTCACATTTAGAATGTAAGGCGTTTCGATAAGCGGATGTGATATGACAATGGTCTCGCACTCTATCTTCATTCAGGGGTTCCTCACACACAAAGCATTTGTCTGCATTCAAAAAAGCTTCATTATCATTCACGGTAAAATTCATAGGTTTGTTGATGGATAATAGATCTTTGATTAATTTTTCCTCACTCAATAAATTTTCGATGAATATTTCAGCCGCGTTTTCTCCATGATAAACTACTGGAGACTTGACACACTTTCCTTCATTATCTATGATAACATATGAAAATCCACATGGGATGTGTTGAGCATTTAATTCACTGTGAGTTCCTAAATTAGATTCCTTTTTAACTAAAATACTTTCGAGATCTGCATAAACAACGAAAGGGATTTTATGCATTATGTGCACGGAATTAATTTTATTATCCGATCATTTTCAGGTGGCATTTTAACTTTTTGAATTTTATAGTTTTTACAATACTCTACATGATCGTTTAATAAAGTAGTTATTGTGAATCTATGTAGGCAAAAATTGCAGTAAAAGAATTGTCCATTGTGACAAGTCAAATATGCTATCAATCTACTCATACTTTTAATGAGACAGAAATGCGAGGTTTCTCCTTTAGATATAAGCAAAAGATTAATATGATGGACTCTAGTTCTGTTAGTGGAAATATGTAGAGGGAAAATATCTCCCTTTCCATGGCCAAAAAACATTAATTGATAAATTATTCATCTGTTAAAATTTTAATACTTGATTCAATTTCATGGGAAAAGTTATACCTCGCACGTTTATTTCATTTATATAATTTACATATTTACAAGTTCTATTCGCATGCTTATTATCATTACACGGATGAAGACTAGCCAAAACAGACCAAAGAAAACATTTCTCATCAGCAGTATTTTTTATATTTAACACTGCTCGTCTTTTAAGAATTTCCTGTGGGAGAGGGATATAAGATGAACCGCTTAAGGGAATATATTTAGCAACATTAATTTCCAAAAAATTAATCTCATCTAAAACCCATCCGCTACCTCTATCTATAAACTCATCAAATGATGAGATAATTTTTGAGAAAGCATTTTTAATTGATTCATTTAAAGTATCTGAATTAACAGTAGTATAATTACAACTTCTAAAGTATTAAATGGCAAGTTCGGGTTCACCATCTTGTCCCAGTCGAGAAAATAAAGCATTGATGCACAGGTACCATTTAATGGGACTTTTAGAAATACTATCAGTTAAAACATTTGTGATTTCTGTTTCTACGTCTTCAAGGAAAAATAATAAATCTTTACTCTTACTGCTATGCACTTTTACTATTTGAAATCCATCTAATGACTGTCTCACTTCAGATTTCTTCTCCTGTATACCACCTTTCTGATTAGAACTTCTGTAAATAAAATAGAGAAAAGATATAAGAAATATGATACACAATTTATAAAATTATTTGCGAGATACCCCCCCCCCCAAAAAAAAAACTGCCACTCTCATTAGATTGCTTTCTGTCTAATTATATGTTGATATACTTTA